>JAVCKT010027873.1:9717-34140 GCA_032273925.1 Rhynchotus rufescens | reverse complement strand
TACAAGAAAAACATAACTAGAAATGGGGCCTTGGACATTGCAAAAGCAGGTAACAGAGTAGAGGAGGGTGGGTTATTTTGCATAACTGTCAAGGAAACATTGAAATTAATAATAAAAAAGTATCTTCAAGGACTTAGCTTTGATTTCTTCTGTTAGATGACAGAAAATGTTAGAAACAATTGGATGTCTTCCCAGGTGCACTGAAGGCCCCATATAGCCCAGAAGGAATCATAAAGAGTACTAAGTAAGTAGGTGACTCTGTCAAGAGCTGAATATCTTTCAAGGGGGAAATTGAGAACTTTAACAGGATCAGGCATATAGATCACTCCAGATTAGCATGCAGCTACTGCTAATTCTGCAGGCTACTTAGTGTATGTGCAAGACAATAATTAATACTGCTCTTGGAATACTTCTGTATGCTTGAGAGCATGGAGGAACTGTGGCGAGCACACCTGAAGCAGTCTGTCTTCAGCCACATGCACATAACACACTAACATCTGTATGCATCTAACAGAGGTGTAATGCTAAATATGAAGTTTGAAGGGCACAGGAAAAGAGCGTGTGTTTTGAAGCCCCTACAATCTTCTAGCTTCCTCTATCGAGCCTCTTGAAAACGGGGAGGGGATTTACAGCGTTGCTTTCATGTGGTAAATATTTTAAATAAATGAATAAGTAAATAGAGTAGGGATTTGGATTTTATCTGAGAATCACTCAAGCATGTAGACGCAAAGGCAGTGCATGCAAATACGGAGACAGTCTTGAAGCTTCCTCCTGCTCTTTCACAAACACACACAGCTATAACAAGCAATGACAGAAGCACTTGGGTCCTTACACTGGGAAGGTTCTCTGGTAACCTGCAGAGTTGGTCACTTCCCTGGTCACTTCCATAGGTAATTTTAGAGTGAAATGGAGTAAAGGCCCCGATGCTGCCCAGAAGTTCCAGCTTCAAACAAACTAAACTGCCATTTGTAAATCCGTATAACTACAGACCCCCTTTTTCTCCTTTTTAAGGGTTTTTAAGCAGGTACTGGGTGCCCTGCTGTCTATTCCCAGGATTTTGCCTGTTCTACCCATGCTGTTCAAAAATGTTCCAAACTAGCAGAGTTGCACTGGAAATGATGAGCAGGATGGCTCAGAGCTCTGGCAAAGCCCCCCAAAGCAGAGCTCCCCATCCCGCCTTCCCCAGGCCAGCTCAGCCATAACAAGGCCACCAAGGGGCCCTTGGGGAGCCTTTTCAAGGTGCAGTTTTCCCAAGGGCTTCTGCTCAGCTTCCACAGAACCATTTCAACTTGCCTGCCTAAGCAGCTGCAGGGGTATCTAACATCAGGGGTGTTGGTTTGTACGTCGTATGTTGTAAATACCACTTACGGCTTCCCATCACTGAATATAAACCTGAAATCTTCTAATGTATGTTAACAAATGGAGGAATGGAATGGAGGTTCACCAACTAAAACAATTGGACTTACTGAGTCTTGCCTAGGCAGTAATCTTGGGGAAAACTATATAGCAGTATCTCTAACTCGTCTACCCACAGCACCAAAAGTGAAGGGGCAAATCTGGGTGCAACTAGCAGCTCTTCATGCCAAGCTCCTACTGCATCTCTGATTCTCTTCTAAATTTGTTTATCTACATGAACAGTGAACATATAAACATGTCCCATAAACAACAGTACAAGTGAATCATGTTTATGGAATATATTCAGCTCATAGAATAAAAGGTATCATTGTAACTGCCTTTTTTTTTTTTAATTACAGAAAACAGTAATGTACTACAGCAGTGCCGCAAGGCAATCTGCCAAGAGGGCGAGCTGAATTTATGAAAACGCTTTTCCTGAAATAACTTACGCCGAATTAAATGTTTTGCTGCTTTATTATTTGGCTTACTGATCATTTAACTGTCACTAAACCCTGAACTTAAGAAGTGGCAATGCTTAATGACAATAAGACACTGTAGATCATGTGTTAATGCTGATTAATGCACTTCCCGAGCGTGCTGGAAGCGTTTGGCTCGCCTCGTACCTTACCCTGTGCACCCAAGGCATGCATTCATCAGCACTGCTGCTCAGGCTGTCAGCTCTTATTGCCCGGGCCGTGCGCCACGCGCAGTGTGCTCGCTTTGAGCCTGCCTCAGTCAATTTACATTACACTGCCCACCCAAACCCCTGTTTTTGAGGTTCACCCAGTTCTCCATGATCAGGGGCCTGGATGTTTAATAACATTTTGCTCTGCCAGTCTAATTAACTCCGTCACTGTATCTGCAGTCAGATAAAATGCTCATTTCACACCACATTAATTTTTATCAGCTGAACATTAAGCAACACAAAGCTATCTATGCTTGGTTTAATTTACATACTGACAGAGCTACAAAGCATTACTGCAGTGACTGCAAAGCAAATAAGTAGAACTGGCATCAAACATGGCTCCTTCAAAATGAAATATTGATTTGCAAGACTGGCAGCCCAAAGTGAAAAAGAGGAAAAGAAAAAGAGAATGAGAAATGATTTCTCCCTTGTCAGCGCTGGAAAAATCATGCATTTTGTAACGAGTATTTCCTTAAATACCATAACTTGAGAGGGGTATTAAAACTAAAACTTATTCTTTGATTGACTGAGGAAAGTTAGGTTACAGTTACATTTCTCATGACTCCATAAGAAAAGGAAAAAAAAAAAAGGGTTGGTGAGGGGGAACAACTGTCAGAGAATACAGTTTGAAAGATCTTCCTGCTCCCTTTGCTGGGCTAAATTTAGCTTGGCAGTCTGTTTTTCTGTGTACTACAGTTTTAAGGCAAATTTGAAGACAGGATGCATGAAAGACTCTGATTTCAGTGCATGAATAAAGATATACAAGAAAAATTCAGAGAGCCTGAGACTTCATTCAGAGCTTAGCAAACACCCTTCAGCTCTATTTAGTAGCAGCTGTGACCATACAGTACCCAGAACAATACATGTTCACCAGAGTTAATCTGAACACATAAAAACTGTCTATGGAGATCAATCATTCCTAACTTTTCCATAATGCTGCACCACGGTAGTCAGAGAAAGAACTTAGCTCCAAAAATAATAATATCCTGTCTTCCACTCAACAGGCCAAAGTCAAATCTTGGCTAAAGTGAATTAAGAACCATGCCCCGTTTCAGTGCTGCAGTCTACGTCTGCCTTTGTGCTGCACCTAGTCCTTGCTTGGAAGCTAATATTAAAAATTAGGCAAAAGTTTAAGCCAGACACATTGCAAAACTCCCACAGATGTGTAATAAAAGAGCAAAGTGAACAGACTCGTGCTTTTCTAATTCTACCTGCATGTTGCTCTAATCTTTAAATCCCTGAGCTAGTATCACTGAACATATGAATGATTTTTTATTATTTCTTTTTCCAGTTCCTTAGCCATTCTAAACATTAAGCTCTACTATACTAAGTAGGTTTCTGCTCACAGAAGTGCATGAGGTTACTGGCACAAGCAGCTCCTGTTTAAGCAGACAAGGAAGCAAAATCCACAGGTTCAGGATAAGAACTGAACTGCCAACACATAAGAGTTCCTTTCCTGAAGGACATTTCATAAAACTTAAGATTATTTTTTCCCTCCTTCTGTGTGATTTGCTAAAGAGGTAGAATTTTGGGCCAGTCCAACCTCATGGTTTTCTGACTCTTTTGTCTTAAAAAATTGCTATTAGTGCAGATCGAGTTAAACTCCTCTGTGCCAGTTAAAATTTTCCCCATTCCTGCGTCACAGCCTCATGTGCTGCCTTGCTACCAAGAGGGGCAGAGGAGGAAGTCTGCATTGGACTGGGCAATCATGGAAGGGCTCCCTGAGGAAATGACTACTGAAGAAATACCTTTCTTTGCTGTCAAAGTCACCTTACCGAGAAGCTTCATTTCTCTTTGAAGAGCAAATACAGCTAATAACTCCTACCCAGTAACTGATATTTAGCTTGACTGGTAAGCGAAAAATCATTTCATAACAAGACATGGCATTATAGCTATTTCTCCAGACTGCAATGCAGTTTATTATTACATTTCAGCAGTCACTGAGCATAACTATTTTTGGAAACAAGTCAACTTATAATGTTCTATTACTTATTTACAACCACTGACACAAATGAAATGAAGGTTTGACTGAAATCGCAGTACAGGGTCTAACTGCCTTCTCAGGGAACATAACAGGGAGCCACTGAATAATTTTCTGCTTATTCTGCCACAAAGTTTCCCTCTCCTCCTCTCCTTCTGAAGTAGACAATCAAAAAGGAACAAATAACAGTGAAAAGAAGGCAAAAAAAGACAAAAAGATAAAAACACACTTTGAAATGATCTTTGAAATGATTAAAAATACCAATCAAATCTAGATTCCAAGACAATGCTTGGTTTATTTATCTATCTGTGCAGAACATTCCTTCAACATATGTAACAGTTGGTGTCTCAGGGTGCATTCACTTGATTTTCATCTGTCCTTTGAAATATGAGAAGCAAAAAAGCTCCCAAATACCATTCTAATGAAAGTCAGCAATGGTTTTGGAGCAGCTACAACGCATAGAGTATTGACGCAACAAATACTGCAGGCGCTTCTCTGAAATATTAAGCCGGCAGGAGCCCAAAGCATAACACAAGTAATTCAAGGTAAGAGGAATGAAGGAGACAAAAAAAGAAAAAAAAAAAAAAGACTAATTAATTAGATCTGCATAGTGAACTAATTTGCATCCCTATTCTCACTGGTTTTCTAAAAAGCAAATCAATGTTGGTTTGTGTCTTGTATCTTTCCCACATCTAAAATAACAGTTTTGGCACGTGAAAAGCACTTTTTTTTTTTTTTTTGTATAAAAAGGTGTTTTCTATAGTGTCATATTTGACTAACCAAAGTACAATTTCCTCTACCGCAAGGGTGTCTGGGGTACTAAACATCGAAATTTACTCCTGGAGTCTTCCCAGGAACTTGCAGGACTCCTGCACCACTCTCACAGAAAGCCTAAGAAGTTATTTCAAGTTATTTCACGTATCCACACCATGTCATTCCCTGAGAGTTTTGCTCATAAGGAAAAGCGTAATTCTTTCTTACAACTTAAGCCTCAACCTTGTGGCTAGGATGAGGGATAAAAAGGTCACAAACTCCTGCTGCAGACTGTTCTCCCTTCTTCTCCTGCCACGAAAAGGACGGTCCATGACTATTCACCTTGGACAACAACAAGGTAACAGTCAAGAATTTTGCCTTTTTTCTAGCACGTGAAGATGAAGAAAACAGTGAATCACAAGGCTGCGTCTACCGGGCAAGACTGTTAAGCAGACTAAAAGGCTACGTGGCTGTGCAATAACACCACGTACTTACATGTACTGAAGGAGATCCCTCAATCCATTCACACTTGAATATGAAACCAAGTTTTCATGGCTGTAAAAATTTTACTAGTAATTCCAACTGTTTTACCCCCAAATACTAAAGATCCTCATACATTTCTCTTAGCATCTAACGTTGTCCTCATTCATTGGAATTGAAGTGGCTCTTGTGCTTTGAAATAAGTCTTTATGGTTTGGAAAGACTTGAACAAAAAATGGCCCGTTAAATTCCCTTTTACTTCATGTCTCAGCAAAGTAGTGAGCCCTTGCCAACGATATCCAACTGAAGCCTGCTTCTGATCAACCCAAAATGTGGAGATGGGAGAAGTCAGAATTCATAGGCTTCATTAGCACCGTCTCTGCAAGAGCAAGCTAATAAAACCACATTTCGTATGACTTGGATTTCATTGGCAAGAACTGTTTTTCAAACTGATACTGGGTATGCCGTGAACTTCTGAATTGCACCCTGAACACGTTTTTCAAGGGTTCATTCATTTGGGATAGCATTTTGTCCTGCCTTTCCCAGAACAGCAATTCAGCTTCTGCAGAGGGAACCGAAGTTACTTCTCAGTAAATATTTCATCTCAAGATAAAGCAGATTCATTTTCATCGCTCCTACTTCCACCCATCCAGCTTTCCTTCCCTACACCCTGCTTTTGCTAGCATTTTGTACAGACTATCTCCTTTGATAATTCAAATAAGCAGTTTATTGCTATGCAGGCTTCACGAGTGAAGCGTCACTGGCTGAGAGGGAGCAAGTATTGGTCTTGACAGTTTGGATGCTGCTTCTTTTCTCAGAGATGACTTTTTTGACAGCACCAGAAAGCTTTGTCTGTTTTCAAACTCTAAGATATGACAGGGGCTCAGTGTGCAGGATAAGACAGACCATGCCAGGTCATTGTTTTTGTCTACACAAGCTTACGGTCTCTTTGCATTTATAAACTAGCAGAGGAAAAGATGCTAGCGAAAGGGAAGCATATCTCAAATTCCTGCAATAGGTATGCTTTCCACTGCCAAACCCTGATGCATTCAAGATGAACCATGTAGCCTTTGTAAGGCTACACCTCCTGTGCTTAATTGAGAAATGATTCTTAATAAGTCCTGGAGAGCTACAGGTCTCTCTGCCTCTCAACTGGGAAACAATCATATCTCACGGCAACTCATTACGTATTCTTTTTGTACCATGAGTTGTTCCAAAACCGTGAAATTAGTTCTGGCAGAGTGTACAGAGAAACACCCATGAGATGAGACTCAACGAGTTATGTAAGGTTTCCACACATTCCTCCCGAACGTTAACTCTTCATGGCTGTAAGTTAGGCTACTTAGAAGAGGAAATAATCACGCAGCTCATGAAGGAAACGGGACTATTTTTTTTCCTTCTGTTTGTCATTCCTACATTTTCTTGATGCACTCTGCTGTATGCATAGCAATTAACACAAGTCAGAGGCTTTCTGTCATACAACGGGTGCTGAAGGTCTCAATGCTATACAAATTATAAAAAGAAGTCTCATTGGCTTGTTCTAAAAATGAACTAGGCCATTAGGAGAGGAAACAATTTCAGCTGTTTAAATATTTCCTCAAAGCAAACGGGACCCTGGAGCTCAGCAGCACTGCAGTACTGTTTCCAAAAGTCTTATTTTCCTCTTTAAACATTTTGGACAATTGCTCTGAATATGATGCCAAAATGTAAAACTGGAAAACATAGAGGATATTAGGATTGTCTGAATTACAGATGTCTCTAAAGACTAATGGCATAAGGATGTGAAACAGACTGACCTTAAATGTCCTTATTCTCAACCTGTTTTAAGGGCTTGTTTAGTTTATGTATCTTTTTTTTTTTTTTTTTACTCAGGCTGATTGGAAGTGCTGGTAACCTTTCACAGAAGTCTTCTAGGAATTTATTAACTTTGTATACTAAACCAATCAAATGTGTTAGAAACAGATAATATTTCTAAAGCTTCTGCCAAGTGTTGCATATAATATGCAGTGTTTGGGAGAAGAGATGACCAACAGCCACACACAAATTAATACCCCAGTGGAGCTTTTAAGAAGAAAGAGACAGGTTATTTACAAATGCAGTGATGCGCCCTGCTCGAAATGTATCGCTTTTTTCCCCCTGCAACTGGTACATGTTTTAAAGGCATCCCTGATTAGATGGCTTCAAGATACCTTTCTGCCTGTCAGTGACACTGTTTAAGGCCAGAAGGCCCCCAAAGGCCATCCCTAGGTGGTCAAAATTGCAGGGAAGCCATACTCTGCTCTAGCCTGTCGCTTCAGGAAGGTCTTTTGTTGTGTGATTTTGCCCACTAAGAGTGCTCTGAGGCTGGAACCGTGAAGGCAGGGCATGCCCAGATGAATAGGAGGCACGGACAGTTCCAGCTCAAGCTGACAAAGGACAGCAGAAGATCTGACCCTCTCAAAAGGAGGTCTGAGTCATCTGCAATGTGTCGCATAGCCTAAGGACACCCTTGGGTTTCATTCACTCTTAGTAACAACTATTCACAGGATGCCTTGCACTTCCACTTTCACATCAGTAAAGCTGAGATGAGACTGAAGCATCAAATACTTCTAACATTTGAGGAAAACTTTAGGCTCATGTCTCTTTGGAAAAATAGCAAATCTGGCACTATCTTTTTGTATTTGGGCCCTGTTCTGATTTTTTTTTTTTTTTCCATTAGATTATGTATTTTGGGAAAAGGTAGGAGCAGAAGTAGCTCTGGCAAAAAATATTTGTCTGGGTATGAGATAGATCACATAGTTCAAATACGACTATGTCCAAGGTAAGGTTCATTACTTCAACATCATCTACAGTCCAACACGCAGGTGAAGCTTGTCCAGCTCATGAGATTCTCATCTAGTGATTTATCCTAATATAATTAACTCCAGCAGCCAAAGAAACATTCGTGACCACATGAATTACTTCACCCAATGCAGTTACTTGGATAACTCAAACAAAGATAGCTCATCTCTAAGCAAGACAATTTTCAATTGTAACTGGCAACCTATTTGCTGTCCCAGTCCACATACAGCATCACACTTTCTAAAGCAAATACAGGACCATCTCCTACTTTTGGTAATACCTGCGGACTTCACCACACCCAGGTAACAGAGTAAAGGATTAGGGAGTAGGGCACAAAGTAATTCTATAGTCCATGCAGTTTCCACCTTTAACAGAAGGACGATATAAACCATAAAAAACTGTAGTGATGAGAGTGGAAAGCAACATAATTCATTTATCACCGCTTAGACAGCCGTTTGAATATTTAGCTTTATGGCCTAGCTCTGAAGAGCCTTGGTTGCAGCCAGTGCAGCACATACATACATTTTGGTTGGTGCAATGCTGTTTGGAATATTCCTCTTTTTCTTAGAGAAATCTAAGCTGACAGAAGTCTACATTTTCTGCTCTTGATTTTTTTACTGCAAGCTCCCAAGATTTTTTCTTACATGCTGATATCAAGCAGGAGAAAGGTTTCACCTAATTTACCTCCCATAATCAATTTAGTTAGATTCTAACTAACATTATGAAAGCTGTCCTGTACAGTGGTGTCTTTCTTTCAGTGTCACAATTCAGAAAATTGTGCAGAAAATGTAAACACATAAAACATAAAAATCTAATAAAAAATGCACTTAAGTCAATAATGATTACACCTACCTGGATAATACTTAAAAGGAAAATGTATATAATGACAAAATCCTGGATAATATGCCCATTTTAACAACAGGATGAAGCACCCACTGAATCTATCTAGGCAGTGAGTATCACAATATGCAAACAATCTAAAAATGAGAGGATTGGGTATTACAATTACACAGCAGTTAAGTCTATATCCATTCCTCCCGTACAGTACTCCAGTTACATGGTTTATTCTGGAAAGCAGTTTTTTGGTAAGTATTTCTAGATAGTCTGCAGGAATGACACGCAAAGCAGGCAGGGTCAGAGTGGTTAAACCTGCCATTGCCTCCTCCAAAGGACAGATGCTAGAACATGGTTAGTTCACTCATCTGACTTCCACTGTTCTAGTCACAAATCCCTTATTTATATTCTTTGGCAATGCTGTGATAGAAATTGTCATTTTATGTATAAATGCACCCCGAAGAAAGGCCACTGCAGATGAGAGAAGGGAGAGTTTTGAATATAGTCCATTTTCCTCTCTTTAGGTTCGTACATTATGTATTTACAGACACATACTCTCTTACTCCTTAGTCAAGGTATTCCTGACACCAATTAATAAGTACCAAAAACTGCAGCCTACTGACGGCTAAATTCTGCTGTGCAGATCATTATCCTGTACCTAAAAATACTAGAGGTTTCACATTCCACTTATGTACTTCTAGATTTCCCCTCCCTTGGGGGCAATAAGATTTTTGTCCCCCTCCCCACTTTTTAAAGATTCTCCAGCAAATGTGGAGAAGGAACCATCCCTGTCACTTTTGCTCTTACTTGAATTGTGAATCTTGTAGGAAAAATTCTCCCAGCTGGAAGGATGTCAAAGGCTTAGTTAACTAATAAATGCTTCAAAAATTTACTCTGGATGTTGATGAATTTTTCATTGAATAGAAATATACACAGAAAGCTTTCCTGGTTAAGATAAAACACGCTCGCCACCTTGTTCCCCAGAGACTTGGGTACTATAAACAAAAAGCATATTTTTCAGTTATAAAGTTATTTATAAGAAATATATTCTGACAGTAACAATTTCCTGGTACTTCTCTGGAAAATTATTCCCTGTTTTTTATATGAAGTCAGGAAAAGCCTGACAGCAATTTAATCAAAACATGCAAATGAGGTCAACCTTCTTGAAGGGCTGTAGCATTTCCCCAGAGAAATTTACAGACTGTCCTGGCACAGAGATGTTTTCTCAAGGTCCTAACTTGGCTTGCCATGGTCTGCACCATTTTATGAGGCCTCCTTGTCAGTCTACACTCTCTGTTGGGCATAAGTGCCCCAGTTGGGGAGACACTTCATTTTTAATTTAATTCAGAACTCACAAAAGGATGATGAACTTAAGGATACAATGAAATTACTGTCTTACATTTAGTTTTCTCAAGTAATAATAATCTGACTAATATTTTGGCCAATATATTTAATATTCCAACACATTTCCCATTTTCCTTCACTAAGTATACTATTTTCTTTATTGCAGTCCACATAGAACCCAACTTCGCACTGAAAAGTGTAAAAATAAAAGTCTTTTTTTTTTTTCTCTCCCCTCTACTCCTTTAGTTTTGGCTCTTCATACCATCTCTTTCTGAGGCAATTGCTGAGGCTGATGAGCTGAAGAAGCTGTTAAGACCCAAATGTGTGCAATGGGTGTTAAAGCATTTTTATAGAAGGCAGATCAACTTGGCTGAGCATGAGCATTTGGGAAACCCCACCTAACAACCAAAGAAGATTCTTTTCACACAAGAAAACATCAGCAGTATCCTGCCTTTGCAATACTTCACACCAGTGATAAATCAATATCCAAGACACATTGAGCCCTCTGCAGCACTGGGAGAAATACACCCTTCCATGAGCTACGCAACGAAGCCTGCATATAACATCCATGCATCATATTTTGGTTTTCCACAGCTTGGCAAAACATATTAACATACAACAGCCTTGTTGTGGCTTACGTTTATGCTAAGCTATCTGACAAACTGCTAATTTTCTCTATTATTACAGTTTCCTGCTTATTGCATCTCTAATGAAACAGTGTAATGAGGAACCCTGGTGTCCAGCAACTTGCACAAAACTCCACACCGGCATCTTGGTACAAACAGCACGTATTGCACTCGGCAGCACTGCAGAGCTTCGTGGCACTCAGCAAGGTGAGCACTGAAGCGACCTCAACACAAACACAGCAAAAACGCCATTCCAAACCAGTGCTGCAGCGGGGTGAGGGTCTCAGAAGGCATTCAAGACAGCCAAGTTGCCACAACTTGGACGCAGTTATGGGCGGCACGCTGGCACATAACGGACACTGAAATGTAACCTGTGCGAAAAGGAAGCCTAAACGATCACAGCTCAAGATACGAGATGCCCAGATAAAAGGCTCTCATCCTGTGACCAGCGATTAACAGAAACCCAACGGTGCTGTGGCAGCCAAGTAGGACTCTGACACAGAACAGACAGGACCCCGGTGCAGGGATTCCCCTGCACGCCACAAAGCTGGTTCTAACCGCTGAGCTCCGCAAGGTCTTGATCTCAAACAGCCCCAGCGGGCGGTTAACGAACCCCTGAGGAACGCGTCCTGCATCCTGATGATGAGAACTGTGCAAGTTGCTCACAGGGAAACAGTGGCAGAACTATCCTCCCACACTAAAAGACCTCTGGATTTGAGTGGGTGGGAAAACCATTCTCTTCCTATACTTAAGGACACTGCACAAATCTGACAAAGCATCTAGAAAGGCAAGGCTAATCCTACAAACTTAGGTGGACTTTTTTTTTTTAAAACCACATTTTTGCACCCAGTATTTCTACTTCAACAGATACCTACATCGTGCAACTCTATCATGCCACTCAAATACACCGAAGCAAAACCAAGGCAAACTCAGTTAAACGCATGTACCAAAGTTACTGGTTACTCTACATATATATTAACGTGCCTAAAATGTTAAACTTGAAAACTTTTGTGTACCACTATAGATTAAAAATAGATCTTAAAGTTATACCCACATAAAAATCATCTCAGTAAAAACTACCCAATTACAGCTTTTCTCTAATTATTGTACCAGATAGTCTTTCAACTGAATAATTGAAATAAGTAATCATTGAGAAAGGAGAATGGCACAGATTCTATTTGATTACCTTCAGAAAAAACAACACAGAGTGATTTTTAAGCATTTTTGAGGACTTCTGTTGATTAATGACAGCTCAGCAAATTATGAATTATTTCCTAGAGTAGAATATATACTACATTTAAATATTTATTTTCTTAGATCTTTCCATTGTTTACCTATTCTTAAGAGTGTTCCCACAAACCTTACATGAAGTATAAACCCCTATCTCCCAGCCAATTCACATACAAATCTTAACAAGTAGAATTTCTCTCAGCAAACTAATCCGTAATGATGCTGATGCCCAAGCATTTGCAAAGTAGAAGCAAAACATTCAAAAACGTGCAACTCAAATAGTACCTGACAGGGAGAACTAACAGCAGAATACTGATCATGACATCAAGACTACCTGGAGATTTGTTTAATTCCTCCCATCCCATAGCCTCTTGGGAGGAAATCTGGGAAAGGAATTCTCTCTAGACCAGGATTATGAGGCTGAGTAGTGCAGACTGCCAGCTACAGTCGTGCGAACTATAGCCCAAATTAGTGGGGACACTGGTACATCAGCTGCAGCTATTCTGATGGGGACGCTATCAGCAGGCTGCTCCTCTAAACCCTGAACCAGCTACATGCTCCAGAACAGTCTTCTTGCAGCATTATATTTAAAGAGGAAAAAGAAATTGGTGTCTATTTTTAGAAACTCTTGATACTAAACCTCATTTGACAAAAATGCCAAAGGGACAGTGAACATGGAGTTGGATTTTTCTGTCTCCCTTACTCCTGCTCCCCATAGAGAAGGGGGTCATTTTTCCAAAGCTGGCTGATACTTTCCTGTCTCAGAAATAACAACATTTAGCTACACACTAACATCTTTTCTGCACATTTACACTGGGAGCACAGGCATGCTCCTCAGCTACCTGCAAGTCAATTAACCCTCACAACACTTCTGGTCCAGAGATCAAGCAGCATTCGTTACAGATTCATTTATTACAACTGGCAGTTACCTTCTGTGGCTCTGCTGTATCATCATCCCTGCTTTAAAATGGAAAAACTGAGGCATCGAGTGCTTAAGTGACATCCTAAAACCAGAGACACGCCGGTGAAGCAAGTACCAACACCCATGAATCCGGCAAGACAGGCTCCCACCCATCATTCCACTCTCTTAAATGACGCCACAGCCTCGCGCCTCAAAAAAAAATAACAGGAACAATTTAATGCATTTCCATGGAGTCTGATTTACATCATGTAGGTACAATCAGAATCAGACACAAAATATTTAATTAGGTTTTGGATGGGGATTTTCAACCCACAGTGATTTGGTACAACTGAGTCATTCATTCATTACAAGAAAGAATAATACTGACTTGTTAGTAATAACACAGTTCAGAGGTAGTTGGGATGGCAGCCAGGAGCGAGGGGAGGCGGCAGGGGGGTTGTTGTTTAATTCCTGTATAATTTTGCTTTTCCACTTCAGTCATGCTGGTGTGCATAAAAACAGAACCAAGCCCAAGCTAGAAAACCCAAAGGCAAGGGGCTCATTACCACAAGATGTGGGCTCCCTGCCTCAGCCAGCAAAGTATTCCAGCCAAACACCTAGGAACAGCCCCACTAAATTTAAGGAAGCCCTCACATGCTTATGTTTAAGGACTGAAAATGGAGTGGCCATGAGCACTGCTTTCAGTCTACTCTTCTCTACCTTAAGAGCATTCTCTCAATCCTCTATTTATAACAGAAGGCCACAAATAACTTAAAAAAACCCACAGAGGCTACAACTGCAGTGGCAGACTAATAAATCTCAGCCAGATAATGTAAATAACCACAAAAGCAAAGTATGTTCAATGTTGAATACGGTGAATTACAAATTCCAATTATAATTTAAAAATTAAGTTGAATCAATTATCCCAACAGAAGGATAACTTTTCTGAGTGTCAAATTGCATTAAGATTAAATAATTATTTTAAGAAGCCTAGTTAAAGCAACAGCTACTGAAAAAAAATATATAGGTCAAATTTAACAAACTATCATAGTCTGAAAAGTCTGATAATGTATCTCTGAGTTTATGGAAGAGGTTTCAATGTATTCTATCTTGAGAATGAAATCCAGGTATCAACTGCATGGGGCTGAATCTTGCAGTTACTATTTAATAAACTGAGAGTCAAAACATGTAAAAAGAACAAAAGGATAGAAAGAAGGAGTCTCACTCATTGTCAAAATGTGCTTGAGAAGACACCCAGCTAGCACGTCTGGAAGTGTATTCCCTAGGGTTAGTTCTCACAGGAGACGGGACACTAGATTCCTTTGGAATTTCATGGACTTCTCAGCAGCCAAAAGAACAAACAAGTCAACGAATTCCTGTTCACTTCCACAAGCTAGTCATCCCTCTGGCACCAGTTACACCTTTTCCTCAGAAGCTCTGAGTTAGCAACAAAACTCTGAAGATTCAGAAAAACTGCCCCAGACACAGGCATGAGACGAGCCCTGAGCCCACTCGGTGAGCTCTCAGTCTGGCTACAGGGCACCACACAGCATGTTCTCCCTAGCAGCGGCGCCCAGCCCCGGCAGGGTCAACCCTGCCAGACCCCCTCTCAGAAAAGGTTACTGCACGTTACCTAGACAGACAATTTAGAAGGTATTTATTGAATTAAAAACAGGGAGGTTGGTTTCCACTCTTCAGACCCTTTCTTAAATTGTGTAACATTATTCCATTTTAAAACGCTTATGCTTTCCAACCGATGAATATTTGTATCTGTAGTACCAGGTATGGAGCAAACATAAAATGTAATTCATGATCCAAGAGAAAACCGCAAAATATGAGATCACGTGTCAGAGCACAATCCAATCTGTGTAATAAGTATAATTAGACAGAATTCTTAAAGGTGAGATGGTAAGGCGTTGTTTTTAAATTGACATCTATTTCCTTGTATTTTCTAAGTCCAAGGATAAATATCTTCATGGTATCATATGACAAAAACAGACACAAAACACAAGCCACTCCACCAGAAAACTCTAAGAAAGCCAAAGGAGGATTAACACCCAAAGAGCAGCAGGAAAGGAAAGAGGCTTACTGAAAGTGCAGCAATTCATTATTGATCTTAGTCTTTGCAGATAGTAAAGGAAAAAATTGCTAATACGTCTTTCTCTATGGCACTGCCAAGCTCATTCAAGTTTTTTCAGGGCTTACTCATTTCTGCACCTCACACAGGTATTGGAGTTTACTTCTCCGTGCTGCGCATCTGGACCATAGCACTAAATAAGCTTAATAACCCCATGCTGGTGGTTTTATACTTGAAAAACAGGCCAGGGTTACAAGCCAAAAACCATAAAGAAAAAAATGTGAAAAAATAAACTTATTCTCTCAAGTATATGTATGTAATGAGATACAGCCAGCAGTTTTTATGATTTTGCTTCTGTCAAACATAAAAGGGCCTTAGAAACACTTAGATTAAAGAACACTAGGAGAGAGCTAAGGTGAAAGGCACTTTTGCTTCCTCTTGGGCAAGGAAACAGAAAGGAAAATTCATCAATTCCCAAACTAAGCCTAGATCCTTGCTGCCAAGATAAGAGGCAGAAAGTTGGCACTGCTAGTTTCAGTTGGCAAAAACAGCGATGGGTTAGGACTGCTAGAGAAATTTTAATGCTATATTGGCACATAGTAGATTCCTTATTCTTGTACTATTACAGAGTAAGATCTGAAAATACATATCTGAAACTTTAAAGTCTACAGCATATTTAGAATTTTTTTTTTTTTAAACTCCTAGGAAGGTGCAGTCTTTCCTATTTCCCTTAAAAGTCTTTGGTGAGCGTAACATAGAGCCATGCATACTTTCCACGGGACCAAACAGACACCTTGGATGACATCCCATACAACACAGCTCTTCAACACTCGAGCTCTACCTTAACTCAGGCTCCTTGTTTGCCACCCTAACCATTCAAGGTATTTCTAATCAGCCGTGTGAAAGTACTGAATTAGTATTCTGGGCCCTTCAATTCAGTACACAGCTCCCAGCCACAACCTTTGTGGTACTGGCATCTTTGAGATGAAATGCTGACAATTTTCTGGTTTTTACCATGACAGAGTGAAAAGTGTATTCCGGTAAAACACGGATTGACTGAAAAACCTAATTCAGCTCCATAATCAAATTTTAGAAACAAAATAAAGCTTTCAAGATTAAAATAGGATTCTTGCTCATTTTTAGAGATATGCCTGCTTTCCGATTAAAACTGCCAAGAAATACTGCAAAAGCCCTAAAACAAATTATTAAACTATTATTAGTGTTATCCCCAAACCAATTCTAGAAGTAAAAATAAATGAGATCAACAGTATTAAGTTTTAGCTCAAGATTGTCTTTTTTTTTTTTTTTGATCTGGGTCTACTATGTTTTGCTAAGATGCACATATGTCCAAGTAGGGTAAATTTCATAGGTTATTGAGTAATTTTAAAGACTTCCCCCCCCCCCATAAGTGCATAAAGTCACTGTCATTCAATAAACATCTTAACACAACTTTAAAATAGCTAATGAATTAAGGGAAATAGGAGGTAGGTGTTTTCATGTATGATTTGGCATGCAGAACATGTAACATTAAAACAGTGTTCATAAAGTTGTCACATCTTCAAAGTAAGTACTAGCTGGCATGAAGACAAGGCCTTGAGACTCAGAGCAATTAAAAAAGTGGTCCCTTTACACAAGGATTTACGAGGAAGATCTTTCCCACATAACTCCCTCTTATTTAGTATTTTAAATTGAAGCAGCCTTCCAATTTTAATTGAAAGAGCAAGACTCTTCTGGGTGTTTCTGCATGGGATGGGCAGAGGTAAGTTATCAATTCCTACATCATCCTGAAGCTAAATAGTCTTTGAGCTTCCCTTCCCTCACACTGGGGTAATGATGTCTTTTACAAACTGTCTAAGCAGCTTCAGATGGAAATTCCTATAAACTGCATGTGTACCTCTAGTGCTCACTGTTCTGAAAGCTTACTCTTGACATATAAATAACAAAGGCAAGATAAGCTATCTGAAGGTAAAATTACAACTCCAAAGCAAACACTTGTGTGAAATAAGACATGTTCTGAGGAAGTTTTTAGGGCACAGCTAACAACCCAACTCCTGCTGACTGCCATTAAGGTGGCAGGATTGCGGGAAAGAGAGACAAATGTGAGTGAATGTCCTCTGTGACACTGAATAGCGTGTGTGTGTGTAGGGGGGGCGGAAATGAGCACAGTGTATTGGAAAAAGCTTGAGGGTTTAAATGTTACTTCTTACTTTATTATTACTTGAATCTTACTTTACTACTGACTTCTTTGTGGGGGAGAAGGCAAGTTGCTGATTGAGACTTCATTTTCTCCAAATGCTAAATCATTACCCCACAAAACCTCTTGGTGGTGTTGTGAGGATTAATACTGGGTACTCTGAAAAAGACCTGGCAGACTTTGTGCCTATCTGCAGGGACACAGCTTCTGAGACATATAAGTAGGGCCAGCTTGACGGGACTATTGGAAGCCTTTGGCCAACTAACAACTACACATAACTGAGGATTATCCAGATCTGGGAGGAAACAGTAGGATTTCAGATTCCACACAAGCTTTCTGAGTTTTCAGAGCCTGCTGTGCATTTTGCCATCATTATCTCCATTATCTCCTGAACAATTGACGATTAGAAAGTCAGCATCATTTCCCACATAGAGACAACACTGCAGACAAACTGAGGGGTTTATGTTTATACTTAAGACAGAATGGCCTGAGTTAAAATACACACAAATAAGCATTAGCATAAGATGCTTCAGATTCTTAGCTAGTCAGTTTACTAAGCCAAAGGATATAACCTTTTTATATTGAAAAAAAACAAAAAATGGAATATCAGCTTCTACTTTCTCTACACTTATTTTGCCTTTGAGGAAATTTCAAAGTGTGACAACAGATTTTTCAACTACAGAATTCTAATATAGGAACAAAAAGTAAAGATCCTTTTCTTGTTCTTTGCTATGAGACCCTAAAACCACAAACCAAGTGTCATCAATCATAACGAAACTGATAACAACACTGTGAGGTAAACATTTTTGACAAACATCCCTGTGAATACCTGACTGTTTCAACCTGATTTTCAACACAACACTGACATGAGCTAACTCCAAGTAGTGGAAAAAGAGAGGGGTTCCCACTCCCCCATGGGTCCTACTCCCCATGAATATCTTCCACAGCAAGGAACGCAAAGCACTTGGAGTCAGACCGTGTTCTGCAGCACTCCTTAGGGATTGACTGCAGGACTCTAATACTGATAAGATCATTAAGATGCATTTGTATCATGTGATAATGTGGCAAAATCAAGTACTCTAACAATAGTTTTTAAATCTAACCACACTTGCATTTAAAATAAGACAGTTTAAAACCTGGTCTTGCTACAGATAAAAGACATGTAGCTATGAAGGATAATTTTTAGGCAAAGCATGATTCTCTCTGATAAAATAGCTAACAAAAATTTTCAGGAACCACTTGCAGTTGAAAGCCTGACCAGATAGTAGTTAAGTGTAATTTCAGGAACCAGACAGCCTGAAAAAAGAGCTGAGCAATATTTTTACTATAATCACCTGTGCACAGCACAAACAAACTATTAGTTAACAAGTTCCCTAATACCTTGTCAATAACACAAAATGTCATTTAGATTACTGTCTTTTTGTTTGTTTGTTTTGTTTTTTTTCCTGAAATGACCTTAAATGTTGTAATCCTTAGGTTCAAGTAAAAGGCCAGATTTTCAGATGCATTATGATGTGATCTACTCATGCATTTTGGAAAATTTAACCAAAGTTGTGTCTGTGCCACCTTCTGGCTGCTGAGCACTCTCAAAAATCTGGATGGGGTTTTTTGGTTTTCAGTATTTCAGTCTGAGCTGAGCTCTTTTGTAAATCAATCTGCTATAATAATGCAACAGAAAATGGGAAAGAAACAGATGCTAATGGGACACCAAGGTTTTAAAATATTCATCCATCTCCACACATCTCTTTACTCATCCCCATGACAAAATAAAACTCCCACAGATATAAGTCCCCCAGATACAAATGTCCCTCACAAATAATACTACATATCATTTGCGTAATATAAACCGCCTCCCCACAACCATCCTGAACTGAACAGCATGCAAGCTATACTGCAAGGATCATTAGTGCTTGAGGGATAGCCATAAAGAGCATATATTTGTGCAAGGAAATGCCGAGGGCCTGAAAGGTTGGGCATGAACTACAGAGTTTAAGAACAGAAGGAGAAAGTCACATATTTAAACTGAGACTTACAAAAAGGTTGAAAAATCTTAGCTAGATATGGCTTAGATTAGAGCTTGGAAATGAAGGAAAGGATTTATGATTTGATTTGACAAAACCTCACCATGACTATGATGTAAAACTGCCATAACCTGTTCCACCTCAATTTAGACCATAAGTAATGGAAAGAGGTTTAGTTACTTTCACGTTATTCAGTACAGGATGAGAGCGCTAAAGAATGACTAATACTGTGAGATTTCTATTACATCTATTCCCGAATGAGTCCAGACCTGCTTGAGAAACTTTTGCCCATAGAGCACTGCTGGTTAGAGGTGTGATTTTTTTCTTTTATTTTACAACGGAACTATACCAGCAAAAACAGTAGTACAGAAGCAGTTACAGCACCATGAGCTTTTTTGCTTGGGTAGCTTATTGTTTTCAGGGCACTGATACGGGCTGCATCATCAAAAACATTTTTTCCCCTCCTCTAAACTGTGTAAGTGGTCTTTATCCCAGATGGGTTTGTTGGTAAAACTATTACAGCAAACAACTCATACAGCACAGTATGGATTCAGTAATACCTATTTGTTTGCCATAGATATTTATAACACGCCCATACAAAGGCACTAAGGTTGCCCGAGACAAGCAACAGATCCCCACATAAAGCCCAGAATAACTGGCAAAGACACAAGAAGCTGCTTTCTCAAAACCAAAAAGATGTTTTTGAGCAGCTGTTACATTCTGCTGCCATACAAAGTTCTAGAGTTCTTCCATTCAGACTGGTATAGATCAAAGCAGTGGTATACGAGCAAATGCAGAAACATACTATCACCAGCATGTTACTTGTTAAACTAGCAGAAGTTCATGATATGGATGAGGCTTTCCTGGGAACTCAGCTACCTGCATCATCATAATCACCACTACATGATCCCCGCGATGGCTACGCAACAAATCACATAAGAAAGGGGTTCTAGGTACACAGTTGAGAATAAAAGTGCATTTCTGTCATCTCCCAGCATCAGGCGCATCTTCAGTGTTGCAGGAAAGAATTTATTCAAGGTAAACCTTTTGACATACAGCTGCTGTAATAATAAAACCCCTAAATCTCCACAGAAAAATAACACAATTTACATTTTTGAAGAAACATTCTGTTGAAATAAGTACTAGACAAACAAACTGAGTTATGGACCAAACAAGCTAAGCATTTGTAATGAGTTCACCATCAACCTTTAAGTCATCTAGAAAGCACATCATTATAGAGTACTCAAAACCGTGAAAGCTCAGCAAGGACAACAGAGAAGCAGGGACTCAGGACGGCATACAATGATCCAGCAACACTAAAATGGTTCCTACCAAGTGAGGCATTATTTTTCAGCAGAAGATAGGAATGCTGCCTGTTTGGTTAGCTAACTTACTATGAGGAATTATCCAAAAAAGCATATTTAATTTCAAAATCTTATTTTTTCTCTTCTACTATGAAATGATGGGATAGCCTAGCCTGGTATAACCTCCTATAGTTGTTTGCATCAGATGCCTCAGAGGAAATTAAGTTCCTTCCTCCAGCCATACTATATGTGGTCAGATTACAATTCCATGTCATGTATCAACTCCGGCTTTCTTACAAACCTTAGATAGTGACTGTTTACACTGTGAAGCAACAAGACATTTATAAAAATCAGCAAGTTCTTATTCGTTATTTTTCTCATTATGCACGTATAGGAGCCCCAAACTGACCACCAAAACAAATTCTGTCTTGATTTGAGCTGGGGAGTTAGAAAAGGTTTTGCTAGAATAACAAGGGTTGATGAGTACTAAAAAAGGATAATCTGAGGTTTTAAAAAAAATTCAAAGTGCAACAGAATCCAGAAAGCATTACAGAAGGTTAAAACCTCAGAGTTTGAGCATATCTGATAAGTATAAAATATGAGTATCAAATTATATTGCACATTACATTAATTCCATGTTAGTACATATAAAACATATAAATATATGATAAATATTAAAAATGTATACTCAATCTTCAGTTCGTTAGAGCTTCAAATGAGAAAAAAAATGAGTCACATGGCAAGCAATGCCCATTTGTTATTGTCATGACCGACAATGATGCCCAGTATTTATTCCTCTATCTACAGCAAGGGCAGATACACAGGTCTGCACCTGTCTTGGCGGAAATCTATATAATCAATGCTCTTGGACATTCTCATGTCACTAATGCAGTAATTGAAATTGGAGTCAAACTGCTCCACCAAGTACACTCTTCCAATCAAGAAAACCAACCAAACAAGGCAGAGAATAAACATCACATCACCCAGAATGAACAGCTACCGCTCACTTCAGTCCAAAAATGTCACTACACCACAGCCTCGGCCATTATCTTCAGCTTTAAAGGTCAGGTGCTGCCAGTGAAGGTCAGAAGTGTTTGTAAATTTGACACCTACATTTGCAATGACTCTTTCAACGTAAGATCAGTAATTTTTCCAGATAGAGCATGACCCCAGACTCAGGTTTCCTTGGTTTCCATACGGCAACATCACAGAACGTGAAACAAGATTTTTTTTTTTTTTTTAAATACTCTACAAAATCCTACCGGACTAATTGGCAAAGTTATGATCTGTCATGCCATTTCCCCATAAAATCTGCATCAGGTGCTCACTAAGAAAGTAATGAATAAAAACAAAACTTGAATCAGGTGTGAAGTAGTAGAAAAGGGAATCCGGTGAGACAACTAAGGCTGCTACACGTTCGCTTCCTTGACTGTTAGTGTTGAGCTGGCACATTTGTGGCAGTGTGCTATGATGTGCACTTGCTTCAGTTTCAGGAAATGAATATGCAGTTTTAACATGAATCCATCTGCTGGACTCTGGTTCTCCACTACATTAAGCTCCAACACTCCCCCTTCTAGAAAGCCCCAACGAGAACCAAGCAGACCATGCGTAGGACTGAGTTACGTGTTACAATCTAGAATGACTGTGAATTTAAATGGAGAAGAGTAGAACTTAGAGATAGTCTGTGGTGTCCATAATTAGACCAACTTTCTCACCGCAACGCATCACAAACCTGAAACCATGGTGATTCACAAACCTGAGTGAAGCAAGAGTTGATCTTTAATGGTTCTGAGCTGATTTACAGAAAACATGCAAAGATCTTGAGTCTTGCACACACCAAGCTAGGGGCTTGAGGTACAGCAGAATTTTGGAGTTAAAGTGAGCCCGAAAGAAAGAACTAAACTCATGGAAAGCTCATCTGAGACATGATTTCCATACTGCCCTAAGAAGTACAAATCAGTGGTTTTGGCTGAACGTAAGCTAGCATCGCTCTGAAAGCAGACAGATTTTCAACCGTCACACACCCCCACATTTCTGCTTTGCATGCACGATATCCATATGTAATAGATGTAAGTAATCTCAATAACAATCTTGACCTCACACATGGAAGCACCCACATACTTCTCACACCCACAAACACTTTCTCCCAAAAGTAATTCATGGAATCTGTAACAATATTATTAAATAAATGCGTAATCTTTCAATGAAGAACATAAAATTAGTGATGTGGGAAAAAAGCAACTTCTGAAGCAAAATGTTAAAGAAGTATAGTCTGATTTTATCTTGAATAACCAAATAAAACTATTTTGACAAAGATAAAAATAAACACTTAAAAAAAGATATACAAGAATCATACAGTGTTTTTCTTCTTTCTTCCTACTTTTTTCTTCCATTGTGTGTGGCAGCACATCATTCAATGGTATGTCACTGGTTACCACTGTTTTAAATGGCAATTGAACATGGTAGGATTTCTGATGGATCCAACAGTTCAAGTGTGTGCTTATAGCCCCTTCAGGTTCAGCAAAGGGCATGAATACACAAACAGGGAACTAAACATCAGGTACTGCTGCAAATGTAAAACAGATCCCTCAGGAGCACACTGAAAAAAGTAGTTTACTGGGCTCCAAACTGTGGTCCCCAAGGGACCGCATGCTATTTTACTAGAGCAGAACGACTAGAAATAGGCTCTGTGCTCTATGACTTAAGATATTCATAGGTCTTGTGTACTTGAGACACTTCTACTTACTGGTTGGCCACAACAACAACAGTGCTTGTATGAGAGAGAAAAGAAATTCTTGCCAGATGCCTATGCATCCCCTTCTTGCAGCTGAAGCTCAATCAACAAAATGATTGTTCAACATATCAGTGGCAAAATATTTGCACTTACGATCAGAAATGCTGGTCTTACACCTAAGGAAATTGACTTCTTAAACCAAAGCAGAACTGACAATAGTCTAATGATTGTCTAACCACCAGCTGACACTAGGCTACGATACAAGTCCACCTCTCTGCTTTTCCCTGAGGTATAGGTGGATGGTATTTTGACGACTTCATTTCATGTAGATTCATGTAGATTTACACTACAGTGTGATCAAAAGATTGAAGGAACTGTTTATTAGGCCCAAGTACACAGCAATGCCTAGAGATGCCCTCTCTTTTTTTTTGCACAAAGGAGCTTGTCTTAGGTATCGCGCCCATTCCTTTACATTGGGCATGAAACAGCTGCATAAGACTCTGCTTCTAGAAGGAACACCTAAAGAACTATCACTATTTTACACAACAGATTACAACTGTATTTTTTCCTATCATGAAGAGTAGTTTACTCATATAACAAACTATTACACAAAAAGTCACTATGGGCTAAAATATTTAGCCCTATCTGGGCAAGAGAAGAACTATTTCCAAAGACATTTTCAGACTCATTCTGCACAGAGTATTGTCGCCTTCAGTGCAGTGTTTTTTTCTAATATGAGTCATGGCTATAAACAGTTAAGTTTTATGGTTGTCTGGAACTCATCTGTCGAGGCAACTGAATAAAATGAGAATGTCTGGTGAAATCTGTAAGACACCTGTTTTGCACATTCCTCTCCACTCCCTCAAGCAAGTTGTATCAAACAAAACACCACCGCTTTATGAACTTATGCTTCTCCTTTCATGTTGGATGGAGAGAGAAAGAAGAGTTCCTCCAAAGCCAATTGTCACTGCACAGGCTCACTAACCATATTTATCACATGCATTTATATTTCTATCACAGAAAGGCTGCAGAGGAAGCTTCAGA
>JAVCKT010027870.1:38391-57794 GCA_032273925.1 Rhynchotus rufescens | reverse complement strand
GAACGCCTCTCACTGTGACAAATTGTGCACAATTTGTTTGTGCACAATTGTTGTATTCTCCAGACACAAACTGATATTGAGAGCTGATCCAACTTTTTTTCTGGTTAAAAAAAAAATAAAAAAAGAGCCTTTTAAGAGGGTCAATGAGAGATCTGGCAAGTTGGGGCTTTTTTGTCTGTTTTCCTGCTAGAAACCTGCCTGTCTAGGCTCTCACTATGGGCGAATCTTTGCCCAGCACATTGAAGGTTGAGACTTCTGCTTGTGCAAATGTGATCCTGTATGGAAAAGACAAGAAGGTGATCTGGTGGTCTGCTTTTTTTTTTTTTTTTTTTCTTTTTTGGTTGGTTTGTTTGTTTTCAGTTCCTTTGGATGGCAAGACATGATTACACACTTGAAGCGCATGTGGCCGTTCAGAGCGCGCCAAAGCTGTCCCGCAGATGTGTGCTTCGGACGCAGGCAGTCACCCGAGGGAGCCTCGTCCCTCTGCTCTGTCACCCAGGTTGCTCTCACTAAAGCAGATGCCTTCCTAAGGTCTTGCTCCTTTTGGAAGGTCTCATAGCCAACCAGTAGCTGCTGGGTCTGGCCTCCCCTTACAACTTCCCAGCAATAAAGCCCTCCCTGTGAAGTTGTCCTCAGATCGCGTCTCATGGCCACCCATAACCTGGAGATGGGCATGGGGATGGAGGTTGGTAGGCCACGCTCCAGCAGAAATCCTTGAGGAGCACTAGGAAATGGATACCATCAGGCCAAGTTTGGAGGACTGGAAATAATTTACCCATAACTCTTGATTTAATCTGTCTGTCTGCTCAAATTTCGCTCTCATCTAATCAATCTGAACAAGAGGACTGAATTCTGGAAATAGTGTGTTTATTAGTTTAAAAAAAAATAAATAATAAAACAGTTCTAGAAGTATGTGTTTTAACAAGTTGTTGAGTTAGCAATTCTTTCGTACTCTCCAGCCCTTCTCTGCCACACATACTGTAACTTTCATCTCCAGCCAGAAAACTTCAAAGTCCCTCTGAGGTCAAGGGCAGGGTGGCAACATGTATTAAATCAAGAGTTCCCAGATCCGTGTACTTGGCTCTCAGATGTGGACATGGGCTGCAATGTGTGATGACATTGTAGAAACTAGACTAAGCTTGGAGAGATTAATTATGGAGTGCAGTACCAGCCTGGAGAGCTGAGGGACGGGTTTTTTTTTTTGGTTTTAAGTACTGTGATTTAAAGGGCAGAAGGCATGTGCGTGACTTCAGTGCAGGGAGCTGCAGCCTGCTTTATTAGCTCTGCTCCTAGGCGGAATGCACAGAGTGCTGCTGCGCCATCGGACGGGGAAGCAAGACCTTCCCGGAGCAGGCAAGGAAGGCGCCCTTCTGCCCCAGTGCGAGGCGGGCAGGAGCACCCCAGAACCTCGCGGGCGGTGTGAAATAGCAGCCCGAGACGCTGCTGAGCCCGCAGTGGTGTTCCGAGCTGGTTGGTTTTGCTCCGCTTGCGGTTTTTGTGCCGCTCGGTGTCACCTCCTTTTGTGTCGTGCGGCGCTGGTGCAGAACGGGGCGCAGGTGGCTCCGCGCCGGGCGCGTTTGCGCTCGGGTTGGGAACGCGAGGGACCGACCCGGGTAGGCAGTGACAGCAATAGCAGCACGTGGTGATAGCAGGGCTGCCCGTCCCTTCTCCTAACAGGTCCGAACCAAACCGAGTTAAAAGATTTATTTGGCTTGCTGCAGCAAACAGCGGCTGGCAGGAGTTTTCACGGGATCAGATGAATGAATATTCTCTAATAAGTTCCTTTCTTGGAACTACCAAAAATCATGGCAATAAATATATATGTGTATGTTTCCAAATGGTGCTGCCTTTGCATCCACATATAGCCTGCATCTATCTCTCCAAAATGCGTGCACTTGCAAAAAGATTTTAGTTGCTGCAGGCACCTTCCACACTCCGCATGGGTCACTGGTGGGAGGGCAGCTCAGCTTTGGTGCCTGCGCCCGCTCTTTGGAATTGCCCACCTGAATTAGGCACTGTGGTGAAGTGCAGGGATTCAGAGGGGTGTGCTTTAGCTAACAAAACACACAACCCTGTACGTGCAGAGTATGTGGAAACACCTGACTATTTGCTTTGTTTGTAATGATCTTACATAAAATTGCAGAAAGTGCAAGGGAAAAAAATCTTCACAGTATTTATGTGAGTTTACATTATGCTCCCGCTGTTTCTACAAGTATTGTAAGGTGATATATCCAAAAAATATGCATATTTAATATTCACTTTGGAAAGCTCTCTTTAAATTCCACTTCCAAATTCACTTAGAAAACTTGATTACCAGGGTATGTTTAGCTAACTATAGAGAGAATAATAAAATTAACTCATGTGACAGATATATCAGCTACAGTTTCAAATACATGATATAACTGCAACATTGTCAGGTAACTAGGCTGAAATGTTGATTTCTTAGAGAATGTTCTTCCATATGAATCATCATCTTTGCTTTAGGCTGTTCTTTGAGTTTCTGTCCAACTCTTGACTAGCTCTAATTTTATCTGGGTACCTATCCATCATAATTATAGTGGAAATATGAAAGTACAATATAATGAATTTAAGTAATATTTAGGAACTTCGGTAAAATCATTGTTTAGATTTTCAGCCAAGATTCAGGTAGTTTCCATTTTTGCCAAACAAGTTACCTCATTGCTGAATAAAATGGCTATCTTGCTTTATCAGCATTGCTCCGTGAAAAGAAATTAATCAGATTTCCTGCCATTCCATTAGCTATTTTTTGTTTCATTTAATATTTCAGTTGCCTCCAGAATGATTTTTCTAATAGCAAAAGGCCTTAGTCAATTTTCATGACTAACTACTTGCAAAATGTCAGTTTAATAAAGCAGGTTTATTGCTGGAACTTAGCACAAAACGAAAAGCTGAAGCAGTGTAAAAATGTATTTTGAGAACTTAACAAAAAAAAAGAAAAAAAAGAAAAAAAGAAAAAAAGAAACAAGGGGCTTTGGGTGTCAGTGCGGGTTGTTTCGGAGTGTCCTTGATGTCTGCTGAGAAAGGAGGAGGGAGCTGGGGCCGCTCAGCCTCTTTGCTGGAAAGCGCCAGGCTGCGCGTGCCGTGGCGCCCGCCGGAGTGCGCGTTCCCCCGTGCCCGCGGTGGCTTTCCCATGGGAGCGCGCCCGGGCCTGCCGCTGTCTCCGGCATCGCGCGGCTCCGCTGCAGCCTCCGAGCTCTGCTTCTCGTTGCTGATCAAAGCCCTGCCTATCAGGCTGGACGGGGAGTTTTCCCACGTGTCGCGTGTTGAGAGATGGAGGGCAGCGTTTGTTGTGCCGCCAGCTTAGTCACAGGAATGGAAAGAGCGCCGTTTCACAACAGCTAGCATTATTTGTGCAAAAATCATTGAAAGAGCCATAATGTTTTAAATTTCTCCTTCTGAAGTAACGTTGCAAGTCCCATTTCATCTAAACCAAATGTAATAAATATTAAAAAAGCAAAACAGTGATGAAATCAAAGCAAGAAAATACCCCTGATAGTGAGACATGGAAAGAAATGTTAGATTTTAGATTATTCCTTTCACTAATTATTTTTATTTTATTTTATTTTATTTTGTTTTGTTTTGTTTTGTTTTATTTTATTTTATTTTGTTTTATTTTGCTTTATTTTGCTTTATTTTGCTTTATTTTGTTTTATTTTATCTTCGTAGAGGCCCACGTCCCTTGGGTTCAGCTCTGAGCAGTGCCTCTCCAGCATCGCGCCCCGCGCGGCCGCATGGGGGGCTCGGACTTGCCAGGACAGCCTGAGGCCTCGGGACCCAGATACGTGGGGTGGGGGCTCTTCTGAAAGCACCCAAGGAAGGAGCTGGGGATGGAGAACTGGGCTCCGCGTGCGTGCTGGCCTGGCGTGAGTCATCAGGAATAGTCACCAGCTGCTCCGGGTAAGGTTACGGTGTCACTGGGAGGTCTTTAGCATGAGAAGGCAAAAAAAGTCCTTGCCAGGAGGTTAAAAAATGGAGTACAGTGAAACTGGAAACTCCCCTTGATAGTGAGCACATTATCTAAGCATCTGATTACAAACTGCCGAGAGCAGGCTGGCTTTTTTTCTGTCCCCGGGGGAGTTAGCCAGTGAGGCCCGCAGCGTGTGCTGGGCCTTCTTGGGCGCTGTTTGCCGCCCGCGCTGCAGCCTGGCCAGGTCGTGGTGCCGCGGGCGAGCGGGGAGGCGCGGGGCCGGGCGCTGCGCAGCGGAGCTGCCCACCTGGGGTGAGGTCGTGGAGATGTGTGTGTAATAATGGCAGGGATGTACAGTGTTGGGTGAAGGATCTGCTGCCAAACCCCGTGTGCTCGTGTTCTCTTAAACCTAGGGCCGGGTGCAGGAAGGAACTTGGCACAATCAGGTCCAGTTGCAAACACTGAGTTTTCCTTTCTCATGTGTCTGTAGAAATCAACATCCTGATTTGGGTTGCAGAAATATGTTTGATACATGGAACTGTTTCCCATCAGAATTCTTTGTCATCACATGTTACTTTGTTTATAAAGACCTCTTAAGTAGCATTTGTTCTTAAAAAGTCAAAAGCATGTTGCTGAGCTTCCAAATCAGTGCCAGTTAATTCAGTGGTTTTAAATCATTCCAAGAACTGCCATTTGTCAAATCCTTGAGTTATTCTAAGCCTGTGGCAACTGCTTTGCAGCGCAAGTCGGGCGCCTGCGTTGCGTGTGCTCCTTTGGAAGCGCTCCTGGTTTCCCGCTCGTCGGTTAGCCGAGAGCCGCGCCATGGCCACGCAGACGTGGGCTCGTGCTCGTGCAGCAGAGCTTTGCCCGGCGGCCCTGGCGCAACGAGCGGGTCTCCACGGGCCTTCCCGTGCTGCGAGCTGGGAGGCGCTGCCAGGAACTGCCGGCAAAACCAGCCCACAGCCTTGGGTAACTTAATTCAGCAAAACAGGCTGCAAAAGGGCGAAAATCTCACTGCTCCGGGCTTTTACTGAGCCTCCCACATGATGCCTCCAACAACCGGAATCATCTGGCACCTCCGATGTTTGACTTACTGTCGTAGTAAAAGGTGCATAGGAAAAAATCAATATCTGTTTTGTTTCACGGTGGAAGATCTCAGCATTTTGCAGCCCAACATATATTTTAGTGCTTTCATTGCACCACTAAAGGTCAAGTACCATATCTGCGCCTGTGATTTCCTGGGCTGCTTTAAAGCACATCCAGGGCCTGTAACTCTGTAAGCTCTTTAGGGGCGCAGTCCTGTTATGCTGAAAGTAATTGGAGGCACTTCTTGATGGCCCAAACAACATGTAGAAAGTTAGCATTTGCTTGGTGCATTTGTAGCTTTTCTTCAACTTTTTTTCTCAGTTGCACACTTAATATGTAGTTTTGAATATATGCTTGATATTAAACTAATAGATAACCCCATAGGAGAGATGGTTGGGCCAGGTATCAGCTAGCAGGGATGAGATCTGAACATTTCTTCGTTAAAAATGTTGGATACTGTTTCAGATTTGGAAATTTATTTTACCATTGTTCCCTGACTGGATTTATATTCCCCTGTGCAAATTACATTACATCTGCAAATGGTGTTATTTATGTTCTCCGCCTATTTTATTTGTCTTTTTATATTGTGTTTTCTTATCAGGAACTTACCTGGTAAAGCATTAGATACCCCAATATCCTTACAGCTAATTCCAGTCCTTTAAAAATCAGGTGAAAACCACACTTATTTTCAAGCTGCTTTTGCATTTTATTGATGTTTCTGGTTCTGCCTGCTTTCATTCTTTATTTGCTATGACTTAGGTTTTATGCTCCCAGATTTATTTGGTGTAGAGTACCATTATCCATACAAAAGGTACAACATAAATCAATAAATAATAATAATAAATAACGTGAAGTTTACATTTCACGTTATGATTTTCTGAGCATCAAAACGTGAAGCCTGTGCTGGCTTGTCAGGCGTTAAATAAGGCACTAGGCAAGCATTCACACACCTCGTGCTGCTTACTTGGTGCAATTAAACTCCAGGCTTAAGGGTGACCTCACAGGGGTTTATGATATGGCCCATCTTTTACTTTTAAACTCTCTCTTGTAAATCAATTTCTATTATAACTCGTGTAGAACAGCGTTTGGTTCGATGGTGTTTATGCTGTGGAGACGGCAGGTAACCTGCTTGGCATGATGCATCTGGGCTGGTGGTAGGGAAGTTTGTACTTCTGCTAAGCTGAGGAGCCGGTAATTCTTAGGCTGATCCCTGGACCTTATTTAATGCTACAAAACACAACAGGAAAGGAGGCTGAACTTTAATGTCTGCAAGGGGGAAAGTAATAACTTTCCCCATCTCTTCTGTAAGTGACTTGGGCTATGTGATGAATGCAGAACCTTCACTCACAAGGTTTTCCTGATATTATACACTTGTAGCAAATAAGGTTAGAACCTTTAAAGTATAGCATTTAGTAATGTGCTGGAAATAGCTTCTTCTCGATTCCTTTAAAGGTCACTGCATTTGCTTTTCAGTCGTAATTTTAGCTGAGGCCTCTGCAGAGTGGAGCTGAGAACTGCCAGCCGCGCTCTCCCCGTTGGGCCGCGCGTGGAGATGGGGTGGCACCGACCCTCGCGGCCGCGGCGAACCAGCCTGCGTTTGTGCCCGTGCCCACGCGAGGCCGGCGGGAGAGGTGCGTGCGGCCGGGCAGCCGCGCGGGGCCCAAGCTCCACGAGCGAGGGGCAGTCGCTGCAATGCCACGTCGGCACCCTCACATCCAAAACCGGGTCTAGCGCCGACCCGGGAGCGTGTCTTGCTTAATAATATTGCCTTGATAGCTCAAAAAAAAAAAAAAGACATGCCCGTTTGTTTGATTATTGGGGTAGTGCATCTGAAGTGAGGCAGGCGTTGAATTGGAATGAGTGGCTGCAAGATGTATGTTCTGCTCACAGCTCGGCAGTAAATGGATTGTGTGTAGATTATGCAGTTAGCCAGAATTTTCCAGTAATGCTCATGTTAGTTGGAAATCGAAGTTCACTTGTTAAGGACGGAAGTGTAGAATATTCTGGTGTTGTTATTTGTTAGAGCGAGGTTGGAAGATGCATTTTGGATCTCCCGCCGGAGCATCAGCGAAGCCTGTGGTGCAAGAGGCAGCGTTTCTGGGCAGACGTGGAAGAGAAGCAGCCAGGAACAGGTCAAGCTGAGGCTTTGGCTGCTTTCCCTGGCTGTGGAGAAGCCCTCTAGGCTCCGGTCAAAGTGAGTATTAGGCTCCAGACTCTTAGTTTAGGTGCAAAGTCGGACTCTGAGGAGCCCCGGAGCTGGCTGGAAACGGGCCCTGGTGCTATCTGAGAGGTCCACGCGGCAGCACCCGAATTTGTGGGATCCCTCCCAGCAGACGCCGTGACCCCGAGTCCTGCGCTCCCTGCCAGGGGCACGGGTGGCAGCCGAGAAGGGTTTGTGTGGCCTAGTGGTTTTCACACATCAACTTAACATTTTAAGGCTCACCCTGGGCTTATAAAACAAATGCTGTTTTTTTTTTTAGCACATAAATCAAAGTCAATATGAGCTGGATTTTCCCAGGAGAATATTCATATTCAATGCCTGAAAGGATTTATTTTCTGCTTACATTTATGAGATTTGGCAGCAGTTATGGGAAGTAGAAAAATCAGCTATCCTCATTTCTAGCAGGTAAATATATCTCTTTGGCTGATAAGCTTTGCAAATATCTTCCCAGTTGATTTGTTCCTTTTAACATTACTACTGTTCTATTTTAAAGCTCAGAAAAAATACGCCAATTTTCATTTTTGTAAATGAAGAGGAAGAACTGTTTTTGTCAGCCACCAGCTCATACCTTTCCAAGCAGTGCGTTTGGAGGGTTTCGTTGGACTGCTCGAAGGCTGTCGGGCCTGTTTCGCGTTAAGCAAAGGAGTCGGGGCTGCGTTTTCTGAGGTGAGCCCTGCGGATGCACGTGCCCCGCTCGCCTTGCCTAAAGCCGCTGCGTCCTGGCGCGCAGGGGCTGCAGGGGCACGCGTGGGTCCAGCGGCGCCGCCCGTGCTCTGCACTCCGCCTGTTAAAGCAAGGGGGAGATCAGTTAGCTTCAGCTGGGGATACAAGCCTTATTAGGTCTTTTTTAATGTTTATCCAGAGCTCTGTGGACTTGCCTTCTGCAGAGGTAGCAATCAGCAAAGATAAATTGAGTGGCAGAAAGCAGCTAGTTAAATAAGCCCGTTCTCCACTCGGTGCCAGGGTCTGGATTCAGGAGAGGTGGAACTCTGAAAGGAAAGCTGATGGACGGGTTGGGAAGCAAAAAATGGCCAGTTGAGATCACAGGGAAAGAGCTGTTAATGACAAAGATCACATGCAGCAAAACCAAACAAAATGAAGCAGCTAAAGACTCCGATTATATAGATCTGAACAGACTGTTGACTATGTGGAATTGCAATTATCTCTCGGGCTCTTGGGACTTTGCTCAGGGAATCATTACTACAAAACTACCAAGATTGTTCTCAGGTGCAGAACATATTGATTTTGCTGTTTTCCAGCATCCTGCAAAGCAACTGACCATGTCATTTAAGTGTTCGTTAACCAAACACATCAATAAACATAAAACTTTCAAAAAACTAAAAATCACCTCATAAATAATTATAAAGGAGTGAATTATTACCTAGGAGCAAGTGTAATTGATGTCATTATAAATAAACCACAAAATATATCCTGTCCCAAGCTTAAAAATGTATGAAGGCATCCATCCACCTTGTTAAAAAATGATAGTTTATCTTGCCAGGAGGACAGCTTTCACAGCGCCTGATTGGAAGAGGTTTGTGCAGAGAAGCGATTACACTGTAAATATTTTTTATTTGCTTTATTTTCACCCCCTCATGTGTTTTGGGTTTTTTTAATGTGGCTCAAGGCTCCTGAAGGAGGGGAACAGATAGCGTTTGCTGTGGCCGGGCAGCAGGGAGGGCAAGAAGCGCTTCCCCTGCAGTTCACGTGGGCCCTGACCCGCGGGGCTCCCGCTCTTGCAGCCCCTGACCTCTGAGGAGCAGCTGGCAGCAACAACAGGCGCTTTGGGGCTCTTGTTGTTCTCTTACCCGCCCCGGGGGCTGTAGGGACAAGCAAATTTGCGGCCGACATCTGAAGCGAGGTAATGGGTGACGGCAAAGCGCTCGCATCCGCTCCGCTCCGGCACTGCCTATTCAGCCATCAGCGCAATTAGCAGGGGCAGGGTGTGAGGCGGGGGGAAAGGAGCCCTGCGCTGCCGGCGCCGCCGCAGCCCTGCACGCAGCCGGGCAGGACGAGCCCGGCCTGGGTCACCGGGGTGAGGAGGAAGGCGTTGCGCCGGCACCGGCTTGTAAGCGAAAGGGACAGATGAACCCGTTTGGTAATGGTGGGCCCCGGGTTGTGCCCCACATGAAAGGGAACAGTTGAATGCGTGCTTTGTGTGCGTGCTCCTTTACAAAAGAGCGGATCTGGGGCTCTGGCCTCCCGGCGAAGGCAGCGGAAGGGGTTTGCGCGGCCCTGGGACCAGGCCCATGTAGGACAGCGTGGACCTTGGGTGGCTCCCGTTCCTCCTCCTGCAGAGCGGGGTGCCTTTGCACATGGGCTTTCCCGATGAATATCCAGCCTCCTGCTAACAACAGAACCTGAACTTCTTCCAGGAAGCTACACTCACTCTTCTTTTTTATCTCCCTGGTTCACACGTAGAGCCGGTATCAAAAATATCAGATGTACTCACAGGGATTCATGGAAGCCTTTGCCTTCCTCAAATCTGCAATCCCATTTTGTCAGTTCTGGGCAAGCTCAGGAGCCCCCGCGTGCTGCCGTGGGAAGATCGGAGGCATGGAGGGATTCCCCTGGGAATTCTGTGGCACTCCGTGGAGCTGAGTCTGGGCACAGGGATTTACTCGGAGCGGTCAGCAGTGACCTCCATGCAGCTCACTCATACTCTTTCTTTATTCATTTACTTCATTCGTATAAGAATATCTTTAAATGTTTTTTGGAGCATCTGGGTTTAAAGAAAGGTCTTGGCTTTGGCAAATAAGTCCTGGGATGCTGTTTGTGTGGGAGACTTGCTGAGAAAGGAAGAGGGCGCAGGAAGCAGGAGACAGGGACGCAGAAAGGGAACGGGGAAGGGAGGAGCAGAGAGCAAGGCTGGGCAGACGTGACAAGTTGCTTTCTTAAAATGAGGTGACTTTTCTGTATGAAAACAGGAAAATGACAGCTTAGTATCACCAAACTTTTTCTTCTGATGTTCTTGAGCCTTGTTTCAGTGTCCAACTCATGCTGAGCAGTGAGTCTGGCAGCATGTCCAGGAGCTCCCAAGACAAGGAGCAGGGAAGTCTGCTGGGAGATGCTTCTGACCTGGTGGTCCAGCCACTTACCTTAAAATATTTGAGTTTTCTTCTAGAAGTGCCTTTCCATTTTCATTGGCTGCCCTGGGAGTCTGGATTACCAGTGCAGCTTGTTTCATTTTTAGACAGCTAATTTTTTAAGTGGCTAAAGTCAAACCTGCTCTAAAAGCCATATTCTTTTCATAGAGGTCACAACCATGACAAGCTTTAAGTTTTCACTTCGTGGCACCGTATAGCTTAATTAATAGAGCTGCCTGATGCAAGGTCTCAGGGGTCTCTCTCCTACTGGATTTGCATTATTGTAACTAATAATTTAAGTGCATTTGAAATCTCCAGAAGAGGAGGAGGGTACAGAGCACAGCTGTCAAAAAGTATATTCAGTTCATTAAAAAAACTGTGATCTGATCAGCCAACTGATTTATCCGTTGACTTGAAATGGGAGACAGTGTTAGATTGCAGCTAACTTGGAGCAGAGTAAGGGCGAGCTCTGAAATAAGAATGCTGCAGTTAAGTGATGGAACTTAATACTTTCGTATTGCATCTCTAAAGTTAAACATCAGATTATGCCTTTGAAAAAATAGGGAGGTGACTTGGATCTAAACGTTCAGTTTTGAATTTGGAGCTTTTTCCTCTGCCTTTCTAGACCGTCCAACACTCCCTCCAGCTCCCACCACATTTCCTGGCACTGGCTCCATAACCCTGGTTGGAGCAGCTTATCTAAAGCTTTCCATTGGGGACTGGAAATAGAACATATAGTGCGAGCTCCTTGGCTCGCCGTCCACTCTGACAGCAACCACAGCAACAACAAGAAGCTGGACTTATTTTTACAACCTGGCAAGGGAAGAGCTTCATGAAGAAAACATTTCTGAAATTACATTTTCATTAAAATTTGAAAAAAAAAAAAAAAACATTCGAGGGGGAACACAAAGAGGCATATTTTACGGTAAATTAAGAGACCTATTTTCAGTTAAGCAGAGGCACGCTTGGGAAAAAAACGTGCTCTTGGACAAATCCACTGTGCAACAAACTTAAATTGAACCTGCAACTGAGCTCCATATCCATAACAGCTGTTAGCAAATCATGCCGACGAGGAGGAGAGGGCAGCCTTTGAAAAATGAACCAGAATAAATCTCCATTTCTGGTATAACCTCTCAGTAAATAAGTCATCATCTTTTACCTTCTCATTTTGCAGAAATCTTTCATATCGTTTTGTGTCTTTTATATGATAATGGGGAGTTCTGTATTAAGGAATGATACCATTCTGAGTCATAAGTTAGGTATTTTTGACAGATTTTCTCGATGATAAGAATAGTTCCCACACTTGGAATAATAAGAAGAAAAAGGAGCAAATTAACATTTATTAAGTGCATTGCAAAAATAATTGTCACAGCAGTTTTTGTGGTCAGCGCTGTGTTAATTGTCTCTGCCTAGTTCATTTGCTCAGTCACACCTAATGAAGACAGCTTCTTGAAACAAAACAGTGTCTGTTGAAAGGATTGAAAGTATTGGTGGAAGTCTGGAATTCATTCATTTGATTCTGCTGCCTGAAGTTGTTCTAAAAAGAGTTTGTGAGGCTACAGGGTGAAAATGTTTTCTTATTCCCGATTTACAGTGCGTTCAACGAGAGCAGATTCTGATGCCTCGGTGTGGGGGATGTCTCGTGTGCGGTGGAACGTTTTGGTTGTGCACAAAGCACGAGCTGGCCGGTTCCCACATTGCTCGCGATGACGCGCGCGAAGGAGAGCAGCACGTTGCCTGTTGATGTGTCAATAGCTTAATTCTCCATGACAACCTCCCCAGAGGAGTGAGAAAAGTCAATAGCACCAAGTTCACATCACCTTGGATAGCTGATGGGAGGCAAAACACAATAAAGAAGATAGAGGCCATAAACCGTGATAGGCAGCGATTAACCCATCAGGCAGGAGAAATAGAAAGAATCATTAAAATGACAAAATACGATGAGTCATTCCGCGCTGATCTAATTAAATAATATCCCAATGTAAATCAGTGAGTTATAATCCGAGCGCCGGGGGAAAAAGGCATTTGGTCTAAGGAACGATTTCTGAAACGTCCCGTACGATACTGCTGTGCGTGGCGGCGCGGCCGCTCCGCGGAGCGCGTTCCTGCGCTCGCCGCGCTGGCCGCCTTGCCCCGCCGAGCTCCCTCCCTGTTTTTCCATATTTGATTTTGTAACAGCAAAACTGACTGGGATGAATCAGGATGAGGTTTCATTTTATCTGCCTGTTCCAAGTCCTAGAAACATCTTTTGTTGATTTTACTAAAAACTATTGTTTGTGAGCTTGTTTCTTTGCATGAAACTGAAAAAATACACTGAAGATGTAGATACTTTTTTCCATTTCTTCCTGGAATGCTGTTGCTCTCGCAGATCTCTGTCTTCCGTCATTACCACTGTCTTACACAGGCTTGCAGTAAATCTGTCGCCATACTGGCACCTTGTGAGTTTATCACTGAACTTCTTAGGATGAAAAGAAATTCTCCCAGTTTGGGTTCATGCAGAGAGCTGGTTCTTCTGATTTTGCTGGTTCCGTGGTTTTCCTCCTGGCCAGATACTGTCAGGAAGCTGTGGAACGGCATCAAGAAGACTGATGACCAGCTCTTAGGAGTGTTTTTCAAACTGTCCTGTTTCCATGCAGTTGGCCATATTGTTCACAGCCTGTGGTATAGTTTCACATGAGTTCATGTCACTGTGTTGTTCTTACCAATTTATTATTCATCTGCCATGGCTGAAATATTTATAGCCTGTAAGGTCTGCTTCCTCCCCAGCACCTGTAGTGCTGATGCACAGCAGCAACTTGGGCATCTGTGGCAGCCGGCGTATTCGTTGGGTTTGGAGGCCCTTCCACCACCAGTGACCCACATGGCTCCCTCGGTGACCTCCTTTTGAAGCGACGCTGAGCAGTGGCACGTGCGCCTCGCTCTGTGCCTGGCATTGTCCGCAGCGTAAGTCTTTCGCCCACAATCCTCCGGATCAATTAACCATGCCAATGTCTGCTGTAATAAACGTCAGGTCCCCATCAAATAAACCTCTCTTCTCCATTAGTGATTATTGGCCACGACCTTCATCAAAAAGAGTGAGCTGAAAGTAAATGTTCAGATGCCATTATTTGACTAATGTGCCACTTGAATGTGACCTCTTCTTCATGGTGCAATAGAGGCTGATAAGGAGTCTTTGAGAGACTTTGCTGCTTTCCACTGAAACATAATCTCTTTCATTAGTGTCTGAGTTATTCAATCACATCCTGTGCAGCGCGGCCGCTTTTGCTGAAGTCCGGGAGAAGACTCTCATGTCGTGGTTGGTCCGATCCCGCCGGACCCTCTTTTCCTCCCTTGGTAGTTTGTCTGCCATACATACATACAACATACATACAAAACCTTGCGGTTTTAGGGTTGCTGTTTTCAGACACGTTTTCAGCTCAGGAGGCTTTTCCGCATTTCCCTTTCCTTCATGGTTCAGCCGTGGTCGCTGTGCAGCAAGCAGCAGCCTCGCTGATGAGCTGCACCGCGGTGTGGACGACGCGGAGGGTGTTCTGCAGGCACCTCCTGCTCCAAAGATGAGGATGGCTTAAGTTGCTCTCTCCACACTTCTCTCTTCATATAATAGTTTTTGCTTCAGAGAAAAATGTTTGGTAGGAGAATGTTTGCTTGCTTTTATATTGCATGTAGTGGAACAAGTTTTCAACTACAAAACACAGTTCCAAGAGTTGCAAGTGTCCCTAAACTTAAAATTTTTAATTTCTTTTAATTTCTTTATTTTTAATTTCTAAATTATTCTTTTTCCCTGAAAACATCTCACTTTCAGCTATCTATTTTTTGAATTGTTTGTCCATATTTTCTTCAGGGATTTTCTTCTATGCATGACTGTTTTTTACTTTTCAGTGATATTGAAAAACACATCCTGATTTTCTTCAGTATTGGGACCATTTTTCCACACCTTCTTGTCTTTCTGTACCTGCTGCTGTTTCCTGGGGATAACCTCTCTGCATGTCCAGCTGCATGTTAGAAATCAAAGTCTGTCTGATCTGACACAAGGAAGTTAATTAAGTTGTGATTTAGAAGTCTGATTTCGTAATGTATTGTCTGAGTACAAGTAGGTGTTGGCAACAGATCTAGGACTGACCTGGCCAGTTCCCATGCAGAACGGACATGGTATTTGCCTGTTCAGGGGTAGAGTTTACCAGTTTTACCAGTAATTAGGTCACTTAGAGGCTATACTTCTATTCTAAAAGATGCTTCCCAGGACAGACAAACTTGATTGGCTGGAGATTAGCTGAATTTATGGCAAGTGAGTCAATGTGTTTTCTCGTGGGAGGCAGGACTTTGCTGCTGCTGAGTTAATCTCCTCGAGCTGTTGCTCCTATGGAGAATTTGGGCCCTCATTTGAACCCTCTGGTGCCTGTCACTACTCTTTAGGCTGCAGCGTAGGCCCACAGCAAGAGTTCAGCCTGTTTGTTGGGTCTCCTGTCCTTGCTAACGTGGCTGGTGGTTGCTGCTCTGGGGTCACGTCCCGCTTAGGGAAAGGAGGAACTGAAGGTACGAGCTCCAGCTTGCCTGGCGTTTGAGCCTGGATTCAGCAAAACTCTCGAGGGCGGTCTGACCTTTAAAGTGACTCCTGCTAGGACCATTTCAGGTGCATCACATCAGACACGTGTGTTAAGGCTTTGCTCAAGGAATGCCTAAAAACTTCACATCTTTGCTTGCTTAGAAACAAATGATTTTCTGAGCGCTGGTCAAGTCATCCTGGCAAGCAGCTCAACAAAAGAGGGCCTTACTGTGCGACCCAGGTGGATTCCTGACGTGCAGATTGCAACGACAGCATCAACACCCTCTGTTTTTCTCCTTTTCACCCCTGGTCAGTCAATGTGAAGCCCGAAGGCCTCTGAAGAGGCCTGTAAACACATGCAGCAGGCATTCTGTGCAGCAGCGCGGCCTGCGCTGTTGTGGGATCTGATTCCAGCCCAGACAGTTTTTTACTGTAATGGAGAGGAGTGGAGAAGCAGAGAGTGATTTAGGGCTAGTGGGAGGGCCAGATGCAGGAGAGCAGCAGTCCTGGCTCGAACACGGCGCGGCCTGTTGTGTAAGATTAATGGCTGTGGACTGCTCTCGGCTTGTCTCCCTGTGCGACTGTGAGCGCTCGCCTCCAAAGCAGCCCGCCGCTGCCTCGCAGCAAGCAGCTAATCACGTCCCTGGGTGTTAAACGTGCCCAGCTGCATGTGTGGCACTGCTCCTGCCGCCGCGTGTCGGCTGCCTGCGCGGCGCTGGGCAGGAAGGAGCCGGTACGGCCGTAGCCGCGGGGCTGAGCTCGCCGCCGCCGCGCTCGCCGCTCTGCCCCGCGCGGCATTGCTGCGTCCCCCGCCCTCCGCAGCCACCGGCAGAGCCGCTTCCAGAGCGCCTTGGCCCTGCCTCCTCCTCCCCGCCTCCGTGCTCTGCCTCGTGGGGCAGTTTGTGGCCCTCTCCTGTGGCTGGGAGCGCGAATCGGCTGCCTGCTGGTGCAGCGCTCGCCGTGGGTGCCGTGGGCTCTGTTACATAGGCTGCTGTGGTGTTCACCATATGGTGATGTGGACTGTGTGCCATAGGGTGCCGTGGCGTTCACCATAGGGTGCTGTGGACTGTGTGCCATAGGGTGCTGTGGCGTTCACCATAGGGTGCTGTGGACTGTGTGCCGTAGGGTGCCGTGGTGCTCGCCACGGGTGCTGCGCCACGCACGACGCCGTGGGCTCTGCGCACGTAACGGGGCGCGCGGCCGGCCTCGCCGGGTGGCAGGGAGAGCCCACAAGTGCCCTGTGCACCCCTGGGCCCAGCCCTCCCGGCCCGACACGCGGCGCGGCGAAGCGCCCTCCCGCCCCAAGCGTGTCGGTTGCGGGAGCTCTTGTTCGCCTTATCTTTAATCTTCTAGCCCAGCTCGAGCTCTGTGCCATGCTGACAAATGAGGAATGTCATCGCTGTTCTCCGACAGATGTATAAATCCTTTAAACCCTCATTTTATTATGTAAACTTTCCTGCCACTGGCATCCTGTCAGGACTCCAGTGGGAGGGCTTCCCTCCCCAGGTGTAACTGTGCAAACATTATGGTTATGGCACAAAGTCCAACTCGGTTACATTCTGTCACATAAATATACATTGAGTTAAATCAAACACAGCTTGCGTGCTCTTGGAAAAGCCCATTTATAAGCAGTTGTTTGAGATCCGAAAGATAACCCACTGTGCAAAGATAGCTAGTTCCTCTGAAGTGTTGTTCTTGGGAAAATGCGCAAGGGAAGAGCAGGAATTAAGCTGAAGCTGGTAGGTGAACAGTGGCCTTGGGTTCTGCGTGCCTGGGTTTGCAGGACACCCCCCCACCGCTTCCCCTTGTCCTTTTCCCTCTTTGTTTTTGTGGTGAGAACCAGTTCTTCAACTGCAGGAATACCCGGGATCCGGGAGGGAGCCCTTCCAAAAGAGCGTGCTGCAGACGGTCACTGTCTGGGAAAAAAGGAAGTGATAATACTTTGGAACATAATGACATTTTGTATATAAAATTATGGAATTGGCAGAGGTATCATAAAAGTGCACATGCTTCAGTTTATTGCTAAGTGGATGTGGGAATGAATGCCCTCCCCTTAGTCATGCCTGTGTCTTAACTTGCAATAGCATTAGCAGTGTCTAGGCTCCCGCTGTACAGAAAGGTTTAGCGGAATAAGCTAAAGTGGATATAAATAATTGCTGGGGAAATTGAGTTTCTCACAGTCTTTTGGAGAATTGGGTTTTCTGTGACTGCAATATATAGGATACTGTCCAAAAACGCACACAAAAAATACCCCAAACAAAACACCCTATTCATGCTTGACATATTTTCAAATCTGTGGCGATTAAGACATTTACATTCCCCTGATAATAGGGAAGGCCAAGTAATGTATCAACTATACTTGTAAGGATATGTTATCATATTTAAATATTTTCTTTGTGCTTTTCAGTTTGCTCTGTTAGTTGTCTGGGCCCATGCCGTGTCCCAGGCAGTTTTTAGGTGGGTATGAGTGCACCTCCTCCTGATGATCCTCGTGCTGAGAGCAGAGTTGAGCGAGTGCCTAGGTGGGACTTTGAACCAGGCTTTGGAAGCCACATGATTTGTTAGACCCCTTGGAAAGGCAGCATCCTCTTTAAGGAGCAGCCCAGCAGTCTGGGTGCAGTGGGTCTGAAAGCATTGAGGGCTGCAGTTTCAACAAAGACCTAACGAAGCAACGGGCAGCTTGACCCAGAATCTTAGGCACATTCAGGCTTCACTGTCCCACTGAATTCTGTTTGAGATTCTCGTAGAGGCAGATTCATCTTGACTGCTTAGCGCTTCCAAGGTGGGCCTGAGCCCCGGGCACAGGAGCAGAGCGGACGGCTGACCCGCTGGGACAACCTGTGGCTCTGCAGAGCTCCTGGAGGGAGCTGCAGGTGATGGAGGCTTCTGCAGTGGGGGGCTGCAGGGAAGTGCCCAAAGTTAGGTGCATCTGTGGCTTTTTCTGTGGCATTTTGGTCGCTCTGGTTCCTGGCATACGCACGTGGTGCCTGGCAACTCAAGCAAATCAAAACACCCACCTTCGATAGGAGCATTTAGCTCCTGTTTGCACATAACAATGAGAGACACTGCTTGGAGTGAAAGACCTGATTATTGTAATTTTATGTATCAAGATTTGTCATCTGTATATACACACAGTACTGAAAAGTGTGTACATAAATTAGGTTGTTGAATGCAAACGTGGCTGTGTAGATAACGAAGTGGTTATCTGACAGGCAGAGCTCCAGACTGATTTATGCCTGCAGTCATTATAATGGAATGTACAGTTGTTTGGAAACTAGTAAAGTCAGAGAGTTTCCTTCTGACTTCAGTCAAATTTAGGCTAAGCCCTCCATAAGTAGTTGTACATTCCCAATAGGAAAAGCCTGGCTTCTCTGTTCTTTGTAGAATTCCCATTAAGAGATAAACGAGGAGGATATAAACTATCTCAGCATTCAGTGCTAGGCACTGCTAAATGGAAGTGCTGGAAACAGGAAAATATGTTTCAAATAAAATGTTTGCAGAAGGCCGGCGAATGTACAAAAGTGGTCTGGTCTGGCGAGGGAGGGCAGCAGCCACTGCTTGGAAGGAAATGGAGCCGCAGCCGGGTTCGTTTGCGACGTGAACAAGGCAGCTCCCAAAAGCAGAAGTTCGTTTATCCGGCAGGAATTTCTGCTGCTCTGCAGGCCCCTGAGTCCTTTAGCTGTGTCCCAGGATCCAGCTAGTGAGTGTGTCTGGGTCCCTGCGAAACGCAGCAGCCGGATCACGAGCCACATTGCCCTGCAGCTCCAAATTGGCTCTAGTTTTGGCAGCTCTGCTCTTCTCTTCTGCCTTCTCTTAGTAGCTGAAATCAGGCACCAGACTATGTTCTTGCTTCAGTCTATGTAAATCTAAGGTAATACCTTTTGACACAGTGAAATTATACTGGGATAAATGAAATTTGAATCTGGCCTTAGAAGTGGTGTATTTGGAAAAGGCAAGAGAAAGGTCAAATCTAGATATGGATGTACCACAGGAAAATTGCTATTCTCGATATATTTCTGAACAGCCTGAACTCCTCATCAGAATTCTCGTCCTGTTTGGTAAGTTTACGAAGGCGGATGATGAAAGTTTTAATCCATTAAAATTAGCAAGTTGATGAAATGGGGTAGATCCTGCTGCCTGCTGCCTGCTTCTAGGAGAAACACTACTTTCAGGTATTCTAATGCATAATGATGTTTTGCATTCAGGGAACAACTGTGACTCTTCCTGCTGGTCAGCACTCTTTTACTTTCTCTTTCTTGGTCTTTTCTTCAAATATTTGAAAAGGAAGCTGGCTGGGGAGGAAACCAGACTTAAATAAATTGCAAAGCCTAGAACTTTCTGTTAAAAATGCCGTGAGTGCGTAACATTATGGCAGTGAATTTAAAGGTGGAAAGGCTGTAAGGACGTGAATGATCCTTCCCAGTCAGCTCCCTCTGTACAGTGAGGAGCAACAGTTCGGATTCCCTGGAGCCACGGAGCTGCAAAAACAGTAGCAACAGCAAGAGGGTTTGGGTTTTTTTTTTAAATCCAGATTTTCCT
>JAVCKT010027870.1:17672-28616 GCA_032273925.1 Rhynchotus rufescens | reverse complement strand
CCTCTCCCCCCTGCTTATTCTGCTTCAGTCCCGCTGCATTTCTGAGCTGCAGCATCTGCTGCGAGGCTGAAGCTTTAGCCTCAGGACTAGAACTCTGACAGGCTGAGCAGCACCATAAGTAGCTATAAAACAAGTGCCTAAAGAATCCAAAAAGAGCAGATGTGTTCCCCAAGAACACAGCGACACAAGGCACTTTGGGGCAGGTCAGAGTTTCTTTTGCTACGTGATGTGGATCCGTGGTCAGAAAAACAGCCAAATTCTACATGATATTTGCATGGGAGAAATGACATTGGGTGTAGACAGGAGTGAGCAACCAGTGCACCAGCTCTCTGGAGCCAAACTGATCTCTTTTGGACATGCATAACCTTTGACAGAAAAGCTAATTACTGAATTAAGAGATAAAGAGGGGAGCTAATTACCCAAACTGCTTAGCATTGGTTTGCAATAAGAGAAACGGTGCAAGAAGAGAAGAAAACCTGATGATCTGGTATCCTGGTCCAGACCAGTCATATTTGCTTTTCTTCTGAAGGCACAAGATGCCTCTAGCAAAGTAAAGCTCACAAAGACTTGATCAGGCAGCAAGCAAGTCTGTTCCCAGCGTAAACCTCAGCTGAGAAACTCTCAATCTGTACAGAAGATGGCACAAAGAAATGTCTCCATGAAGCTCAGTAAAGCCTAGATGTTCTGGTAAAGCTCTTTTTATTTACAGTATTCACTTCCTTCTTTTTGTACATACCTATAGTAACATCAGAAATTATTCACAAAGCTTAAGTGAAAGTAAAAACACTCTCATCCAGACTGTCCTATCAGCGTAATATCCATGGAAAACGTCAGCTATTCCCATGCAGCAGATTGTCTCAGCATTCATTTTATTTTTTTTTCCCGGTAGATTTTGGAGAAATGACCTCAAAAGGAGCAGACAGGAATTTACTCACCTTTCTCTGAGCACTTGAGGCACCAAAGTTTTATACGATCAGATTCAGACTCGATTTCGGATACGTGAATCAGGAAGGAGGCGGCAGAAGAGACGGGCAAGACCTGGAGCTCCCGAGGTCCGTGGCGGGAGCGCGGGTTTAGCAGCCACGTGCAGCCTAGAAGGCAGCTTGACCTCTCTGGCATTTGCCTCGGAAGCCTTTCCTCAGTTCATGTAAAAGCTGATGGCATTTTATACGACTTCACTTCTGAGGACTGCCATTTATCAAGTCCTCGCTAATTTTCACTTCCCTTTTTGTTCAGCCCCTAAAAATCCATCATGAAAAGAACTTGCAGAAGGGCATTAAAAAATGGCCAGTCACTTACTGCAGTGCCTGGGGGATAAAAGTGTCAGGTGCTCACTTTTATTTGTCTTTCAAGATTGGAAGAAGTTACATTAAATGTATATATTCTCCTTTGCAACCAAGTGATAACAGTTATCTGATACAATAGAACATTCAAATTCCCGGCCAAACTGTGGTCACATTTTCTGACACAATTAGTTACCTCTGAAATAAAGTAAGGCTGTCACAATTTGACCCCTGAATCAGCAAGGAACGGTTAAGATGCTTATCAAAATTGGTTAGCAAAGTTACAGACCTCTCTTCTAGCTGCAGCCTTCCTGAAGCTCAGTGTAACAGAAGAAAGATTTGGTTTTAGGATACTGGCTGCAACTCTTAGTATGCCCATTAGTGCTAGGTAAATATAGTGTCTGGAGATTGGGACTATTAAAACTCTGGTCTAAACTGACATCCAAAAGAAGGCAAGGGAAGAACGAACGAACCCTGCACTGTGTGAAAGAGCTCCCTGCAGCTCTCCCTTGTTCCTAGGCATATTTCACTCCCTGGCACCTTCCTTGAACCTCGCACCGTCTTCCCCATTTGTAGCCACAGGTTTTCCTCCAGGATTGCAGGCACGAGTTCTGGAACGTGAGCTAGGGACAAGCTCTGGACACCCTAGGCTTCTGAATCCAGTAAAACTCCACCTTGATTATCCACGTGTCCAAGCCCACGCACAGGCATGTATGTGCACATACACACGTTGTAGTGACATTACTGAGCAAAACTCTAGCATTTTTTCCTCCCTTCCCCAACCTAACTGCACCCAGCTGAAATATTTCTTCTATGGAAATACTCTGTGAGTTACTTCACCTGGACATGACGCAAAGCCAGAACAGCCCCTTCATCACCACTTGTCGGGTCCTTCTGGTCTCTTGCAAGCATAAATTTTGCAACATACTGTTTATCCTATCAATCTTAGTGATTAACAGATACTTGTAACAGAAAAACAGCTACTCCTCCAGCAAGTATCCGAGCAAGTTCTTGTCTTCTGAAGCAAGAGGCACAGGCCTGCTGAGATTGCAGCCGCTCGCTCCCTTCCAGAAAGGCCAGTCACACTAACTCAAGTACAGCCCTTACCTCCAAAAAGCAGAGAACCCACAAACCAGCCAGCTGAGCCAGGCTCTGTCATCGAGACCTGCTGACCTCACGTGGCAGGAAAACGCTCACTCTTAATTCTCCTCACAGCACAGGATTTGCTGCTTGTAATTTGGGTCTACTGTCTCCCTCTATTTTCCTCTTTAAAAATCAAGTATAAGGTAAATTAAGCTGAAATTCAGAAATGCATATATTTTACTTAAAAACATTCATCTGTTCAAAATTCAAAATAAACTTTATGGGTTACAACAGTTTGTTTTTTTCTTTTTTTTTAAATAACATTTCATTCAAACTGTATATAATTCATTGAAGTATTCGTACAGCAAACAATGGTTAACCCTTGAAAACCTGTAGAAAAAGATTTTCACACTCAAAAAAAAGAAGGAAAACCAAAATTGAGGTATCACACGCACACACATCCACCCGAGCACGTGCACACACCCAAACACACGCACACCCACACACGCAGGCTGCAGCAAAAGCAGAAAATTGTAGGCCCAAAGGAAAACGACGACTGATTGTTCTATTCAAGAGTCCAGGTAGCTCAGGAAAAAAAAAAAAATAATAAAACAACCCCCCAAGAGTCCTCTGAGTAAAGAAACTACCTCAAGAAGATTCTCAAGTGCACTGGAGACCTGATCATTTAAACTGTTTCTGCAAAGCAGCTCCCTGCACCTGAGAAAAATGCAGCCCAAGGTGACTTGTGCAAATACAAGGAATCAGGAATATTTCCTGCTATTCCTTAAGTAGACATGAGGGGTGTCCATAGTTTCAATTAGTCTTTGATCATGCAAGATACTGCTGGAGTGCTGTCTTCGCCCTGCAAGGAAGGAAAAAAATTAAAAAATGGTCAATTGCTGGGGTTTGGTTTTTGTCATCAACAGCTTTTTACGTACAGGATTGTACATCAGAGTGGCTGCAGAGACAGGGTCAACTAGTGAGGTGAAGAGAAGCAGAGGAGCAGCTCCTGGACAGGAGCAACTCCGACCAGCCACGTAACACCATGAACTAGAAAGATTAAACAGGGTCTCTGCTGTCGTGAGTTTTAGTATCGAGACCTTAAGCCTGATTTTTTATTCCTAAGCAATAAAAAAAGGAATTCCTACGTAATTCCTAAGTAATATAGGACCCAATACTCACTAAGTATTCATCACAATTTCTTAACCTGCACAGTAGTACTCAGTGCAACAGCAGAGAGTTTTTTTGGGGGAGCATGCAGACATGTAATAACCAAAATGTTATTAACAAGATACTTTGTTATGAGCAAAAAAACCCAAATCCCAGTAATACTGCTTTGGGATTTTTTTTTTTTTTAAATACTCACTTGTCACACAGATTTGGATCTGATGACTGACTCAATTTATGTAGAATATCTACTATTCCCATGTCTCGTAGTTTATCTTGTCGCTCTTGTGAACCTGCAAAGAGAAATTCCATATTGGAGATCCCATTAAAAACAAGTGCACTGAGAAGAGAAAGGAGGAGTGGCAGCATCAACTAGCTCCAAGAGGGGCAGGGAGCAGAGCTGAAGCTAAAAGCCAGCCCTGAGGAACCCCTCAGTCCCATCCCACCACACTTCCCTGCTGCAGCAACCCCCCCAGTGCCTCCCACTGCTCCAGCCTTCCTCTTGCTGAATGTCTCCCCGCTCCCACCAGCTCAGCCCACAAGAACCACTCGTGTCCATGCCCAGTTCGAGCCCTCCCAGCTGGGCAAACTTCCTTTGCATCTCTCCCTCCAACACTTCTCCTCCTGAACACACTCACTGCATCCATATTCTGCCTACACCAAAGTCTCCCTTTATGCTTTGGATCCCCACCGTGTGTTGTCCCAGACAAACAGTGACAGCTATATAACATTGACCTTTTGATTGGCAATACCTTAGCTGTATATTAATGTTTTCTTACCTTCTTCTTCATTCCATATGAGATTAGATATGCAGAACATGGCAGCAAGCTGAAGTTTAGCATTTGAATGACTCTAAATATAGAAAAATAGTACTCAGATTTAGAAGAGAAGGGTGGCAATTTCTCAGACTTACATTTTGGCATTCATCCTGTAATAAGTGAGGTAGTGAAGTCAGGAGCAGTTCTTATCTACAGCTTCTCTCAAAGACAATGTAACACTTGACTACAACTTCAATTTCTTCCAAACACTTACTAAAAGGTCTACAAAAAAATGCACCTTTTCTAAGGGCACAAAATGCTTTCCAAGTAGGATTTTTACAAGTATTGCTTATTTGACAGTAAAATTATGGATTTGCTTTTTAAACAGATCCTCAACCTCAGCACACCAGCACCATAGGGGACTGCAGTGCTTGCTTTCTTAATCCTACTGTACTCAGTTATGTTTAAGTGCATGATTTTAAATCATGATTTACACAAGAGAAATCCCTCTAGCATATTCTATTGCTACAAATGACTAAAATAAGACCCTTAAGAGAAATTCCCCATACCATGTAATATTTGATTTTCTGCAGGATGTCATCATTGGTCATAATTAATTCTTTTGCTGTAGTTCCATCTGCTATATTGGCAAGTATACATAATGTCTGAAAGAGAGAAACAGTGTTAGCTATTTAGCCAGATACAGATCATATCCCACGAATTATGCACTTTCCTCAACAGCTCGGGCAAGTTCTTTAATTAGTTTAATAACTTTAGGCTGGACTTTATAGCTTGCTTACAACTCGGGCCAAAGCCAATGAGTTAACAACTGGGGCTGGACAGCCCTGGGAAAAAAAAGTCATTGTCACTGCAAAACAAGAATAACTGAACACAGATTTAGACTGTCTAGATCAGACTAGTCTAGATTTAGCTTTGTCATTACAGCCATTTTTTTTAATGCTGTTGTCACCCTTCTCCTAACCTGCTCCAAAGCAATATCAAACTTGTCCTGTACAGCATCATCTTTACCATACATACATAGAGAACATTCCTAATTCCATTTCTAGGCCCATGCAGCACTCCATAGGCACAGAAAAAGAAGCATTCTTGGAGAATTAGAGCTGTTATTGACCTAGCTCTTGATAAACTACTCCCAGTGCAATGCAATCCTATGCAAAGTTGGCACGTTGAGAAGAATAAGTTCTCAGATATTCCTCAAGTTTTGTGTCACGACAATAAGAAACGAGAAAGGTACCTGCTCTTTGACTTCTATATTGTGCTCCCCTTCCAGAATGAGGGTCACTGCCTGCATGATTTGCTTCCCATGAGTGCTCATTATATGGTCTATGTGCTGTCAAGGCAATGATGAAATAGTCAGTGTTATTTTCCAGAAAAAGAACTGCTTTTCTGAATTGGATTACTCTAGGTAAGGAGGAGCAATGCTGCAAAAAGACTGTAGCCTCTAGAGAAATATCCCCAAAACACAAATCCATCAGAGCAGAAGCTCTCTGTATTATTCCTCTTCCTCTGAAGCCTGGTCTTGTTTGAGGGAGCATCGAAAGACAAGAAATCAGGTGGTTATTTAAGATGTCAGGCACTTTTTTAAACATTTCTCATAATTTGTGAGTAATGAAATTTCATTCAAGCACTGCTGGATGAGTAATTCTGGAGTAAGTTCGGTGCACAGAATTAAAATGGTTGGCTCTGGCTATAAAATTACTACAAGCAGATGAAACGGGGACAAAGCTTCAGCACCGTATGTGAATATCTGACTTGGCTGTGAGAACGCCTGCCGAGCTTATATTGGTTATTAAAACATATTTTCACATTAAGATCAAGCTACTTTTCTGTGAGTCTCACTGAGCTTTGTGAGTACAAAAGTGGAAAGATTTTTGGTAGGGACCTTTTTATGGTAAAAACACAATATGTAATATATGCACTGTACAGGCTTCGTGCAATCTTAAATAGGAAAATTAAGTAGTGTTCTCGGCCAAAATCTTTGCCCTTGTTTGTCCTAATGGCCAGTTGCTATTTCCAGTCTGTATGTTTGCAGCTCTACTTACTGGGCGAGTAGATAGAAGATTCCTGAGCAGTCCCAAAGTTTTCATCAGAACATTTACATCTGAATCAGAAAGCAACTGGAATAACTGCTCCGTACTCAGACCTCGCAGGATATCGGATTTGATCTTCTGTTCTGCTTGAAATGCCATATTCTGAAAGACACAGAAAAAGAAAACTTTTGCTCAGTTCTTTACCTTAAACTTTTATTGTGTTCTCTTCACAGATTTCTACTACCGACAAGCAGACATCCTTACTGATCGAGTGAAATTATAAACAGAATTTCACCAGTGTGTTCTACTTACCATTAAAGCCCAAATGCCATTCACCCGCAAGGCAAGGTTTTCACTCTGTGTTAAACTACATAGAAGTTCTATGGCTCCTGATTCTAAAATAGGCTACAATGAGTAGAGGAAAAAAAATAAATTAAAATACTGCATAATTAGACATACACACAAATATATAAAATGGCACATATAAATACATATAAAATAGCACATTAAAAGTGTTGCTTATGTTTGTTCTGATATTCAGTCCACTCAGAAGAATCCTCCAAGGTTACCCTACCTTTTTGAGCACTTAAAGGTGGGATCTTATGAAGAAAAACTCACTTCAACATGGCATGATTCTTGTGTGTCTCAGTGCACATATACATATATATATATACACACATATACACACACACACACACTGCTGTGACACTACACACCCATTTGTCACAGACACATAGCAAATGTTTTCCCCCAAATCCTTCACTTTGGGACTCCTCTCTGAAAACACTACCTTCCTGTGAGCAATCATTTCTGCTTGGGATCTAGTGGGATGTATAAAGTGATAGGTTATGGTCAACAAAACCTGCTTAGTGTTGCTCTTTCCATTTAATTGTGTTTGCTTAAGGGGGCTTAAGGGCCCTATGGGTGCTGTGCAGGCAGGATCAAGAGCAGTAAGGCCAAATGATTAAAATAGAGTCATGCAAACTGCCCCAGAGGAGCCCACATGGACCACAGCCTTGCAAGTGTGTTCTGCAGTTGCAGAATGGTTAAGATGTGGGGAATATTTCTGTTTCTATCAAGTATTGATATGTACAATCTACATAAAGTACAGATATGCTGCTGGGCCACAAAACAGACATCCTATATCATTCATCCAAGAATGACAAACCCAGGAAAACGCTTGAACCACGCCAGCATTTTCCAGATTACAGCAGAAATTCTGTAAAGTGTCAGATTATACTGTCAAGAAAATTACCAGTTTTCTTGTTGAGTCTTTTAGACATAACAATCATGTTTAATGAGTATAAATGTTAAAATGCATTTCCTTTTGCAACAATTATCAGAGACCATAATTAAATATTTTGACTACATTTTACTCTCAGCACTGTATATTATTTATTTTATTTATTTATTGTTCTGCCAAACATTCCAGCTATAAAGTTTCCCAAGTCCTGGCTACCAATTAAGTTACCTCTGTGCTAAACGCAGCTTTTACCCAAAAGTCAGAAGAGGCAACAGGCAAATACTGACCTCTTTGCTTGGAGAGAATTCGAGAAGAAGATTGCATAGTGTGGAGGATGCTACTACCAGGATTTCATTTGGAGCATTCTGCAAAACCTGCAGGGGCAAAGGGAAGAGCAGGGAATCCATTAGCTAGCAGGTTAATAAGGGATCACTTTGAAATAAAAACGAGTCAGGCTCATTTCAGGTGATTCTTTTTCTGATTCTTACAGATGTCTATATTGTCTAAGCTTTTAGGGGTTTCTTTTTGCTGTCAGACTCACCCTGCTCCTCATTTTCAAGGCCTCAAAGACATTAAAACTGCGAGATTTATGTCTCTGCGCTTAGTGACAGTCACATCACAAAACATGACATGCCAAATATTTCCACATTTTGATCCTATTTAATCTTGCTGTGAATAACTGCATTCTATAAAAAGTGCTTTTTAAAAAGTCTTGCTAAGATCTTCGGTTTCGGTTACAGTATCCACAGTGAGATTTAGAAGGTAGACAATGATGGAAAGAAACATAGATCTAAAATCCCTCATATGGCTTACAGCTGAAGTCTGAACTGTGCCACCTAATCTGAGCTAAAAACCAAAGGAAAGGACATAGTCCCCCTAGTGTCCACCCAGCACAGGGTTCCTCACTACTGCTTGTTTTTGTCAATTTATGACTCCTAGAAAGGATCCAGGAACTTGGATTTCTATTATGCTTCTACAGGAAGATATTCAAACTGCACAGACCTCATATCCTTTGTGTTATTTGTGACAACTTCAGTAGCGGAGACTTGGTTTTTCTTTTCTTACCTTCATTAAAGGCTTCCATACAGCATGATCCTGAAAACTTGTCCTGAGCTGCTGTACAGAACGGGACAAACTGTGCAAACATCTGCAATACAAAAGAAACTTCCACTGTAGGCACACACTTACATGCTTCTATAATATACACACACGGTCTCTACATATAGAGAAACAGTTTAGAATTTGGTAATTAATAAATAGTGAGGGGAGACTGTTCCTCCAGTCCAAGATATTTTTTCCCTAGTGAGTCTCCCAACAGGGGAAAGGGCTCCAAATTTGTTTTAGCTTTTAGAAGATTAGCAGATGTTCCAGCACGTGCAGCATCAGCCCTCAGCGAGACACAATTATTTGTACAGAGCAGAAAAGCCTCCTACCTGACTGCAGCTAATCGCACCTTGATACTGGATTCAGATAAGCCATTAACAATACGGTCCATCATATTTTCAGTCTCAATGATCTGGAACAAAAAAAGGAATTAATGCTATAGGAATAAAACTGTATAGGCACTTATGGGCTATGTGGGTTTTTTTTTTCCCCTTGCACATTTTAAACAGATTTATCTTCCCAGATTAAGTGCAATAAAGTGTGCAACCACATATCATTTAGAAAACAACATTGACACACTTTGCTCTACTACTGCTTTTAAAATAGTTTTATCAACCAAGGAAGATGACAGTTACAAATATGTTTTAGCCCTAATGCCATAGCAAAACACAAGGCAGTTTGTACAAGTCCCCACAGCACATACAAGCTACAGATGGGAGGCATGCTGTGAAACCATCTGCAAAGAAGTACACAGCACTTCATCTTCCATATTTAGACAGGGTCAGTCCCAACAGTTAAGACTAGAATAAAAAGCAGTTAATATCAGGGTGAAAGATAATGTAACCCAGTCCCTCGTGTAATGTAATGTAACCCAGCCCCCTGTGTTGGGGAGAATTTGTTCTCCTTCAGATTGATCACTGTTGGCTCCTACTGCACAGCCCAGCCCAGCAGCTGCTGCACAGCCACAGAGCAAGCCACGATCCTGCTTGTCAGGATGACTTCACTTGCCAGAGTTTATTTCCAAGGAAATGTTTGGTTTATAGAAGGACACATGACAACAGGGGTATTTTCTGTGCCTCAGAAGAAAGGCTTCAGAAACGTTAAGACTTGTGTGTCCCAACAATATCCTGCACACTTACATGCAGAAAAAATATCTTAAGATATAAGACATCGAGACTCTAGTTCAACCATCAGTGTGGATTAACATATAAATCAGCTTTAATCTTATGCCTTGTTACATTAATTCCTGTTTGGATTTCAGCTGTCTCTTGGCACATTTCTCCCAGGCTCACCTTTTTTCGGATATCTTCATCGTTTGCTCCAAGGGAAGCGTAGAGCTTGAAAGCAGCCTGGCGCAGCTCATGAGCGTGCTTCAAGTCATGGTCGAGCTGTTTAAATAAAGCACAAATATCACGTTTAGACACTTAAAAAAAGGAAAAAAAAAAAGCTACAAGTGATGTTTTCTTAATAGCTGTAGGCTAGCACACATTCACTGGGAGGTGAATGGAAGTGCAGCCAGCAGAGCACAAGAAGAGACTGCTCTCCTTGACCTGACATGCATTAGAGCAAACGTGGAAAACTGTGTCCTGTTCCCCCCACCCCAGACTCCATAGAGAGCCCAGCAAAGGGTCACCAAGGTGGGCAGAGGGCTGCAGCACTTGCCCTGTGAGGAGCTGGGCTCATTCAGCCAAAAGTGAAGGCTGTGGAGGGAACCTGAGAGCAGAATTCCAGTACCTATGATGAGACTAAGAACAACATGAAGCCTGGCTCCTTATGGAGATACACAGCCAGGAGAAGGACAGACAGAAGTCAGATGGAAAGGGAGGTTATTATTGGATATAAGGAAAAAATATTCACCTGGAAGACAGTCAAATTTTGGAACAGATTACTCAGACTGGTTGAAATCTCCATTTCTAGTAGTTTTCAAGAGCTAGCTGGACAAAACAATCTTGAGCTCAGGTCAGCACTGACCCTGCTTTGAACAGAAGATTAGGACTTCAGACCTCCTCATGTCCCTTCCAACCACAATTATTTTAACCGCTCTCAACACTCTGTACCAAAGGGCACCGTGAAGCGTTACTTAAACTCCACACAAAATATTTGCCAGAAAAGTGAGAGTATTATGCAGCAAAGAGCTGAAATAGAAGAACTGTCAAAAATAAAGCTGAGTAATTCTCTTTGGTGCAGCTATATTAAAGCAAAAAGTGTTATGTTGTTCTTAAAAGCATCTGAAATGGAAGTCTATAATCTGTTCT
>JAVCKT010027870.1:0-16274 GCA_032273925.1 Rhynchotus rufescens | reverse complement strand
TCAACGTGTCGGGAAATGGAAGTCTTTAATCTGTTCTGCAGAGGCCTCTCTCATCTAGTTTTTACCTTCTAGGGTGTAATTCAATACATTTCTTCCAAGGTAAGCATCCTGGCTTCACCACCAGCTATTTTTAGAGACTTTCTGAACACTCAAACCAATGTCATAATGTTTATAACTGTTACTCTCATATTCAGAACCCAATGATGTTTTGGTGTAGCCGATGCCCACTACTTCCCCGCAAGCTACTAAACTTTCTTCTGCTTATTTAGCTTTATACTGTGGCTAACAGTATTTTATATTTTATTTGCATTTTTACATAGAATTCTAAGTATGTGTAAGGGCAGAGGCAATTCCACTCTACAGGAGTCCAAGGAGCAAGTCTGCTCCTTGGGCTACCTCAGAGAAAAAAATAAAAGAAAATAAAATCTCTAAGGCAAGTTTTTTTGGATACTTCTGAAAAAAAAATTGCAAGTTGTAGCAGAGAAAGGGAATAGGCAATGGGTGACTTCCTATGTGGAATACGGAAAGCAGTCTTGCTTCTGAGGTTGGCTGATCCAGGGGTGCTCTGGAAACCCTATGCAAATCTGGAAACAAATAGGTTTACAAATGAAAGCTCTACATAAGAGACTCCTACAGAAGTAACAGTCTCTGAGATGTATTTGTTATCTGTTCACCCAGTCTACTTGCAAGTGCAGGTAACTCATGTTACAAAACACTATACGTCATTCAGGTGTTTTTCTGATTAACCAAACAGAATAGTCTCTGAACTTAATATTTCTTTTTCACAAACCTGACCTAAGAATTGAAATGAGTCTCTCACCACATGGGCTATTATCTCCTATGAAGCTGAAATGCACTGGTTCCTGAAGATAAGCCCTTTAAACTCTGCAAAGGAGAAACATGGCAGATGTCTCAGTCTGGTGCTTTCTTACTATCCCTGGAAAATGTCTGAAATCCCTGTACTAATAGCTATGTTCAAGTACCCATCTCTGTTCCACAGAGAACAGCAGCAGCATCCTGCTTACAGGGTGGGGAGACCAGATATACATAAAGATCTTAGCTCGGATATTACAAGCTCCAGAAAGAGCAGCAAGTGCATGAAGACCCAGGAATTACATGCACCAGCAACCCAATCCTCCTGGATCTTTGCCTCTTTTCCGAGGAGCAACTTGGATTCAAGGTTTAAAAGGAATAAGAAACACAGCTTGGGCATTTAAGTGGCCACATGTTCATGTCATTGCCTGTACAGACTTGTGAAGGTTTGGAACCAGGTGGAGAAACGTACCCTTTTGATATCAGTGATTGCACTCACAGAGCTGGGGTACTTGAAGTAGTCGGCCAGCATGACGATGAGGTGGTCGGTGATGCTGGCGATTCTCTGCAGCTCCACGTCCGTTTCGATCAGATAGGCCAGGGTCTCTGCTCCTTCGACTCGCTCCTCCAGCAGCCGCTCCTTGCTGCACATTCGAACCAAGCACGGCAGAGTCTGAAAAGTCAAAAAAGTGACTCTGCTCAGAACCTTAGTAATGCCTAAGAAACCCACTTGGTAATTCATATTTGAATTAAACAAAGGAAATTTAAAAACACCCAAGCTGCCATCAAGAAGCACTTGCAATTTTATGATCCAAGGCTGACTGAGGACTCCGTAGCTAAGAACAATGTCAGGATTTCCTTGACCCATGTAGGCTGCCAAGAGCCCTAAGAAGGAGCTCTGAACTGGAAGTGATCTTGGGATCCAGGTCCAAGATTGGGACCCAGGTCCAGGATCCAAGATTCTGCCAGATCCACTTGGTCTTTACAGAGTTAAGTGCCTGTTGCTGAGTTTCAGGCGAAGAATTGTTTTATTGGTTTTAGTGTTTACAGCAGAGAAGGTAGGATAAAAATGTTGCTGTGTGATTGTAGTAACCAAGGTAGGGGATATGTCAGGGGCAAGGCAGAATAATAGATCCCAAGGGATCTGGCAGAATAGTAGAGAATTAAGAAAGCAAATTGAATAATGAGAATAAGACGACAAGAAACTGTGGCCTCTTCCTTTCTCCACTCTTCCACCTACTCTCAGTTTTCTCAAAGAAGTCTCTATAAAGAAAATCTTTCCTACTGCTGTAGGGCAAAAGTCCCCTCAGCAGCACTGCCCTCTGGACCTCCTTGCTTAAAAGGGCTGCAGGGAGAGACCTTTGCCTCTGTCAACACCCGTATGCCATCATCTGGAATGACGGACACCAAAATCCCACTAAGGAAAGCTTTGGTTATGCCAGACCCTATTGCTGGAGCAAGCTGAAGGGAAAAATACAATTTCTTACTGCAGTATCTTCCCTACAACCTACTCCTCCTCCAACCTGCCCCAAAGTAGGCCTTAGGGAGACTACTGGACAGAGACCCTGGTGACACCTCTCCATTTTAAAAGATAAATTTGCAGGAGCCCTCAGGAGTTTGCACCAGAGCATGGGGGATACTCACTGGTACCTTCTGTAGCCTTTAGTGGAGAGAATGTTTGTTGCTTTAAGCCCTAAGTGCAGGGGCTTGTGGCACTGTGGTCACAATCCCTTATCAGTGGTGAGAGAGGAGCTCAACACCACAGAGAGGCCTCATAACCAAAGACAGGTGCCTGCTGTCTAAAATTAGGGGGGTTTAGGTCCAAGACCAGGGAACACTGACAATAACTGCTTTGAGGATTGCTGGTCAGACCCAGTTGCTAGATTGACTCCAGGAACATGGCCCCTACCCGTTTCAGATCTCTGCCCTGTGTATGATTTGCTGGGATGATGGATTCTCAAAAATAAAAAACACCAAAGAAAGCTCTGAGTCTGCCAGACTCCTCTTCTGTAGCTATTACAAGAAGCAAATATCTTTTCTTACTGCAGTATCACAGTAATACTTCAACATAACAAGGAGCAACAAGCAGCACAAGTGCTTCCTGATCACCCGGGGAAGTTGCCTTTATTGGGAGTTAGCTGGGTATAAAAATCAAATCCAGTCTTTCGGCATGAACACGAGCTGTTTTTGTTTATAAGCAAGTTCCCCAGCCTCAGTATGAAGCAACGACGCTCAGACAAACCTACAAGTGTTGTGAAACCCAAGACATGGTCTGCCCATATGACAGGCTCCACTTACAGGTTGTGCGAGTGTGACAACTAGTCTTGTGAAATAAACTGGTGAAAGAGAAATTAGTGCTCTCTGTACCCAGACACCAAGCCAGGACTGTTGTTTGCAGGTTACTTACACATGATGACTGAACTACAGACACCAAAGGCAGCTGTGCGCCAAACTCTGGGGTATTTGTACCTGGGATGCAGGTTTCTGTGTAGGATTCTTTAATTAAAGTTTCTTAAAAGGGCCATAATGATGTAAAAGCTTTAAGACACAAAGGGAAACAAGGAAAATGACTTTTGAATAAACATCTGAAGAACTCAGTGCTTTTGAAATCTTCAGTTTAACAAATTTCTCTCTGAAACTTTTCATATGGGATATAAAGAAAGGGAAAGATGGGATATAAAAGCAGGGGCAGATCCACATCAGAGCTTTCTGTGCTACCCAGAACACCGTTTCAGCTGCTCACCTTGAGAACGATGCACGAGTCGTCTGTTCGTATTGCTCCAGCTCTGCACATGGAAGTAAGGCTGCAACGGGATAATAAAAACATGCATTCACCCATCGTTGTCTTTTATGCATATTAGTAAGACACTGAAAACATCTGTATAAGTAAAACATATCTCACTAATATACTGTTCAGTTCAACACACTTATGTGTGTAAAACTCACTGATACAGAAGCTGCACACTGGATGGGCCAGCACTTAAACAGTAAGTAGTTTTACTTCACTGAATGCAGGGAAACGTTCATGACTTATTAACTGACTCATAGTTTGAGACCACCAGAAAAGATACCTCGCTACTAGTTTTATTTTCAGTTGTAATTCTCCAGCTCTTCCCTGGATTGTCAAAGAAACACGGAATTAATCACAGCAGAGAACCCCAGAACCTCAAGACTGTGCTGGCAAAAGCTTTCAGTGAGTGAACTGCATCAAAGAACTGATCCAGGTCAAAAATAAAGACAGCAAAATCTAGAGAGACTTCAGAGTTAAACAAGTCTAAACCAATTAAAACATTAGTGACTGGCATCTGGAGTTATGCTTGATCACAGAAGCTTACAGTGACAGATTATCTTTTTCTTCTTTAACCATCTGAAATCATTTATCTCATCATTAGCTACACAATAGAAGGAAAAGGGCCTTCAAATGCATCAATCCTCAGCTTATGAAATTAACCCTAGTGTTACAGCTCTGAAACATGGTCAACTGTGTCATATATTATTTATGTGACCGTGTCAAAACGTACCCAAGCTGAAGGGGAAGTTTTAAGTGCTATATAGTACTGATTCTGCTGTACCAGCACAACAAGCTTAAATCTGTTTTAATTGAAAATCTTGGATCTAGTTCTTCTCCCTGTTCTCATCTTGGTGCATTTAATACTTGACACATCCCAGCCCTAGTCCATGATGCAAGTCCTCGGGACACTATTGTAACAATTACATTATCTGCTATTACATGATCATGTTTTATTAGTTGACCCTGCAAGAACATAAGATGAAGTGTGAAAAGTTTGTGGTCAAACTTGCCATAAAAATCCAAGCTATTATTAAAAGCTGCAGTTCAGCTTATGAAAAAAAGCACATGGCTCCAGGACACATTCTGATAATGCTGCTGGGCAGCAACATTTTATTTCCTGCTTACATACAGAAAAGAGTGAATATGATGCTATAAAGACTGTCAGGCAAGAAACAAGTCTTCAAAAATTTAGAAAATGTATATATTATTATCCTTAATGTTTTGGATATCATTTATATTAATTTACAAGAAAAAAGGGAACAGTTAAAAGTTAGTAACAAATTGCAAACTATTTCCTCCTAATTCCTGATGATCATTACCATTTGGCTGATGTGAGCTGCATTTCAATAGGCTTGTCCCTTTGTAACATCTTGACGAAGATTTGTGGTAACAATTCTCCATCAACCAGCACTGCAAACAATGGAAGAGACCTCAGAAAATGATTCCAGTTCAATCAGGCAACAAAATGAACCCAAGTAGCAATCAGTGCTTCGTGCTTACCATTTACAAGAGTCATTGATACCTGGGGGTTTTCAAAGGCTAGAACTGAGAAGCATTTCAATGCCTGCATTCGAACCTGTGTGAAAACATAATTTTTGAAGCGTAACTGTTACTACTAACTTATAAATAATGAGACCGTAGCAGTGCATAAGCTTACAGGAAATAATTCTGTGCAACCAGTAAGAAATTTAGAGGACAGTTAAAAGGCAGATGGAAGAATTCAAGATGCAGCTTGACGCCTCCCACCTTCCTAGCAGGTGGGAACCAGAGGCTCAGAGATACCTCTCACATCTGTGATGCTCCACAGACTGTCAACACCAACCACTATTACTCCAAGGACAGTTTTGAAGTTCCCAAGGGAGGTGGAAACTCATGGACTTGGGAATTCCACTTCTGAAGTCTTTAAAGGTTAGCTCAATAAAGCGTCTAACAACAGCAGTCTAGTTGAACTGACCCTAAGGTGTATATTCCTTCCCTAAGGAAGGAATTTATCTTACACACCATATATAACATATACCATAAACGTTATTGCCATTATGCAACCTCACCTATCACCTACACACAAATGACTCAATTCTCTTCATGCTGGATCTTCCTGCTGCAAGCCAAAACTAAGCCCTGGTTTGTCACAAACCTTCATGGTGGCCTACCCACCTTAGTCTATGAAGTTGATATAACCTAACCTCCTTTTTTTGTTGTTTCTTTCTTTATTTTCTTTTTTCGCTGCTTCCCAGCTACAGAATCTGATTCATCCCTACCTGCCACTGAAGCGTGCAAGGTAACTGCAAGCCAGGTTCAGGTCCCTCACCTATCCTCAACAAAAACTCCTAGAAATATGAAACTCCTGTGGTGGACGACAACTGTAAAGATCAAACTTCTGCTTATTAATTCTATGCCATGGCTGTGATTAGATATAAAGTTCGCTCTCATCAGGGGCAATGAAGTCTTAGCTGGGAGAAAGGCTAGCAGGCCACCTGGCTTCAGAACAAAAGCCTCAACTGACAACTCCTCCACTTACTTCTCACACAAAATCTAACGAACTTAGAGGATTTTTCAAAGCAGCAGGAAGTCGGGATCCTGTATTGAAAAGCCCTGAAAAGAGTCAAACCACAGCCGAGGAGCTGTATTCCTGCCAGGGGCAGGCAAGCTGGGAGGAGAGTGGGAAAGTTCCCCAGTAAGAACAAAAGTCTAGTAGAAGTTAACTGTTTTAAAAGATATTGTTCTATTAATGAAGCTGATGAAAATTTGTATGGCAAGTTCTTTCTTTGAGGGTACGGAGCTGGTATTAGAACTTTACCAAGCTCTGACCTCCTAGTTTTAAAATAGCTGTCCAAAAACTAGGAAAGGTTCAAGTGACACAATAAAAACAACTCAGAATAAGATAAAGAGTATCTGCATAGGAATGGTCATGAAAGCTCAACTGCTTCGAGGTCATAGGACTGGCTCAGGTAGATTTCAGAAATGTTGGCATTTCTGTTAGCCCCTAATAACCAACTGCAAGAGCAGCTTCAGAAAGCACCTGCACTTCTTCCTGCACTCGGGCATCCTGTCTGCTCACCTGCAGGGACTCCTCGGGGTCTGCTTTGGATTTGCAGTTTTGACCTTAGGCTGGAGAGAGAAGCTGAGCCTCCACGCCAAGTTACATGAGACGACCTGACTGCGACACGGTGCTTTTCCAGAGGTGGCACATGGAGAGAGCACCACATCAGAGCAAGCCTCTTCCCTGCTGGCACCCTCGCCATCCAGAACAGCCTTCCACAAGATGACACAGGATGGAGCTGGGATTCAAGGGCTTCAGCAAGCACATCTCAGCAGTAGCTGGTTGCCCTTGCACATCCCATGCCCAGGTTGTCACAGGTTGGACTCTTCATCAGGACAGCTTCTATTTGCTTCAATCCTGCTCAGTTTCCCTCATCCTGTCTTTTTCAACAACCTTCTTGACTTTTTTTTTTATTGGTTTACTCAGTGTTTGTTCTCATATATATCAACAAATACCAACTGTTTTAATGTATGGAGTTTTAACTCCACAGAACACTCCCAACTATACAACTCACTTTCATAAATATTGGTTTGCACATAAAACCAACGTGTATTCTACAAGATACAGAGCACACAGATTTACAGTTTTATCTCCTTCACTGAGATCGCTTTCATCAGCTGATATAAACCACACAATAATTTTAAAGCCTTACTTTATAGGAGGTGGAGACTAATAGATGGGCGATATTCTGAACTGCTCCATGGTTAAATAAGATTGTTTGGTGATCTGGACCCTGCAAAGGAAAAGACAACAAGTGATTTTTTTTCCCCCCCATGAAAAAAAAGAGCAAAAACAATCAAACAAAATGCAGTTAATTGAAACTTAACAAGTATTAAGAGGTAGATATACTAACAACTACTTTTGTAATCAGTTGTCATACTTTTTTTTTTAATAAAAGTACAAATATATTATTTTATAGTATTTTTGGTAACCATTTTTACTCTTTCTCAAAAGGAAGTTACAAGCTAGAAATAGGTAGACCAGAATCAGAATGAGTGAAATTATTTTTCACAAACAAAAGAAAACTGTTCGTGTGCTTCATTTGCTATTCTTCATATTGGAAATAAATACTGGAAAAGCCCTGATTTTCTCTGCAAAATCATATAAAAGATCCCCAGTGATTTTAACATATTTCTCACTGGCAGTGCTAAGCATTTTCAACAATTCTAGCTCCAGAAGCAAGACAATTAATTCTGAAACTGTTTCCAGACAGAATGTGACGGTGCTTTGAGAACAGACTTGCCTTTTCCTCCTACAGAGTATTTTAGTTGCAAACATATTTAACTCCAAATCTAGTCAGCCATTACCCCTTTACTGACTTTAAGATTTAATAGAACAACAAAACACCAATATTTAAAAACAAATAAATGAAAGCATTTGGAATTAATGCAAATACTGAATTCTGCAGAAGAAAGGTCTCTGAACTCCTACAGTGTGACAAGGCTCCATGAAGTCAGAGAACAACATGAAATCCTACTAGGATCTGCAATAGTTTATATCTGAGCTGATCCTACTTACAAATATCTCTTTAAAAGTAGAGATTCACATTCTATAGTCTCACTGGCATTAAGACATGGGCCACCTGCAATGGTCTAATGGACAACTCTACATGCTCACATTTCCCATTTAATGCATGGGATTAGGTCCCATGAAATTAGATCCCTTTTAAATTCAAAAGAACATTCATAGGCCAACCTTTACTGCTACAGAAAAAAAGAAAAGCCTGAAAATTACTTTTAGATGCAACATATCTGGTGCTTTAAGAGATGCTTCAGCTGCTACTGCCACCAAGAGCTTTCTATCCAAAAAAAAGCAATTAAAATAGCATGGTTAAGGAGGAAAACAACTTACATTGGCACACAGAAGTGGCTGAGGCAATGACTTAAAGCCGCAGCTATGCCAGTGTTGGAGCTGAAGAACAGATATTAAAATATGTGAAAAAGATGAATAAAATTAAAGTAAAAAAACCATAGAGCCTGAGATTGTTTTAGTTGCTCATAAATATTATTTGTCTAAACATTTGGGGCCAAATCTTTAATGGGATGCAAATGTAACCCTATGTGCAAAGAGCACCAGCGCAGCACAGAGATGACACTTGGGTGCACTCAGTGCATACGTGGACATATATAAAAACACATGCACTCTGCACACGTGGTGTTCACCTATATAAGTCCAGCATCCTGCTGCATGATGTGATTGAGCATCAACCCACAAGCAGGGTGAGCTTCGAATATAAACATGAAGACTTGAGAATATAACCTTATTCCTTCATAGAATATATAATATAAAGTCATTCCTTTTCTACCTGAGCTGTCTCGGGCACAGTTTAACAGCAGCACATTTGGGTTTTGTTCTACTTCAAGTTAAATCCAGTAAGATACTGACAGGCCTAGCAGCCAGTTCCATAAGAATGGTATTTTCCTCCAGATATAACTGACAGTTGTATTATTTCAGAAAGAACTCACAGTTCTTGCAGGATTTTCTCCATAAAAATCAATTTTCAAGAAAGCAGTAGAAAAAAAATGTAATGATTCATTCATTCATTAAATTTTCAAAACAGATTTTTAGATAAAAATGTACCTTTCTTCAGGGATCCAGCACCAAGCCTAGGATCACACAAGAAAACCTTCTCAGAACAGGGCTTGGGAAGAAGCTGCCTCGATTACGGGCAGCATCCTGGAGCTTGCCCAGAAAGGGAGGGTTTAATTTCCAGTTTGTGGTTCCCAGCAGTTATTTACACAAAGATACCTCTACATTCAATTTAACATCCAGCATAAGCTCTTCAAATTATTCATGCAATCATGTGTTCCCTACAACCTCATGTTTTTCATTTTGTCATCTAAATTGTAAAATTTAGCTACTCACACCACTTCCTCTGGAAACAAATCAACTGTGGCACTGAGAATCTTAAAGAGCAAATTTGGACTTGATTTTCAAACACGTTGCACGTTAACCTGGCTTCAGTTTACTCAGCTCTGCTCAGCATAGTCCTTAAGAATCACCTGCATCCACTTCCCTGTAAATCAATACTTTCCCTTTGCTTAAGCATGATTTTCCTTCATGGTCAACACTTTCTACTGATTATTTCCATTTTTACTCTAAAAATGTAGGGAAGAGCAGTCAAAAGCATGCAGCACAAGCAGAAAACAGCAGCAATGTGCTAAGAATTTCAATATAGGATATCCCAGCTAGGGGCAACGGGCTGAGTTTTTCCAGGGAAATTTGAACAGGAGAGGGAAAAAAGGGAACTGGAATGGCCCAACCCAACTGAAAGCCAGGTCAGGAAAAGAAAAACCACATGCAAGGGAAGCAAGGGGACAGCAATCTGTAGAAATAAGGAAAGCAAAAGCTGTGGTTCATCACTTTAAGTTTAACCAAAAATCTATTAAAACAAGGGAAAAGAAAATAAAAGCTTCTGCATCTCCTATATGTTAAGGCTTACCTATCTACCAAAACTTAAAATAATCTATTTCTTCAGGAAAAAGGTTAGAAAGCTTCTCTCGACCAGTCTTTTGAAGACTTGGTCTTCACTAAAAGTGTTGCAAACACTGAAGCCTTCTGGAGCATGTGCTGGATAAAAACACACATTGCCTGCCCATGTAAACCAGAAGATCCTGGGCACCCTCGGCTTCACTGCTAGAACTATTTATTTTGTTATATCCGAGGAAATAGCAACCAATCTTTTGGCTTGGTTACCAGATTTGAAACCCAAAATTAAGTCAAAACAAAAAACAAACAAACAAAAAAGAGCATTTTAGGGTTTTTCTCAACAGCTGCATTGGCTTGGAGAAGACAGAAATAGGTTCTGATTCAATTTTGGATTTTTCATGACGTCCTCTCAACTTCAAATATTCTTCTTTGCTCTCAACCTCAAATATTTTTCTTTGCTTTGCTGCCAGTGGTCATTTTATAAATATAATTATTTCCTATTATTCATACCCACGCAGTTTCCTTTTCCCATGGATTTGTGTTTCTACCTGTTCCCAACACCGACATTCCCCTCCCAGGAGCTTGCGTTTCGCCAAACGATCATTACAAGTTCTGCTTGGTGATGGATGTACTGAAGACAGCTGTGTACTCTTAACACCTTTCTTAATCAGCTCTCATTAATTAGCAGGCTCTTGCTCTGTTAACTATGCACTTCACACACAAATCTGCAGGAGTTAACATTTTCCAGGTGGGGAAATTCCTGTGCAATCCCTGTGTCACAAGGCAGGTACCAGGAGGGAACAGCCAGCCCAAATCCCACACTTGACTCTTTTCCCACTGCCTGATCCACCTCCTTACACCACCTCTCCTTGCTCCAGGACACCACCATGCAGGGTGGACTTCCTGCTCTGAAGAAAATTAATGGATTTTTTTCCTTTTTCAATTACAACAGTTAATTAAAAAACGTTTCAGCATCTTACTTGCTTTAATTCTCAATTTAGAAAAGGGTCCCAAAGAAGCAGACAATGTTTTAATTCAAATGTTTTCTTGCTAATGTTTAATTCAAAAAAAAAAAACAAACCCTAATTCAATGTTTTAATTCAAATCTCATGACAATGTTATTGGCATAAGACAAAATGGGGGGTTGCTATTTTTAAATTAGAAAAAGTTTTACCATATCAGGAAATTGTGCTGTGTAGCAGGAATTAACATTTACCTGCATTAACCTGTAGCTGGCAGAGCTGGACCGAAAAGCACATTTTTGTCTTTCTCAACCTATGATGCCCCTTAGAAAATATCCTCGGGGCTTAAAAGAGCTGGCTTGGAAGCAGATACAAGACATCTGCAAAGACATGCTCAAACCATTCTGAGCCTTCCAAAGGGAAAAAGGGATTTTTCCAAAATTATACTGGTAATAGTGAGGGTTCATCTTTGCCTAGACTGTTGGGTTATGCTTTGGTAACCCAAAACATACACCCTATACAAAAGCAGGCTTCTGCATATTTTGCTTTACTGCAGAGAAACATTTCTTATCCCCAATAAAGTCATGAGTACGTGCAGCACAACAGCAATGCAATCACTGTCTTAATGACCCAGATGCAAAAAGCAACCCCATTTTATACAGTTTCCTATACTCTGGAAAAGGCAACAAGTCTCATAGAGACCACGCATTCTCTTTCTTACTTTGCAGCAATGGGAGAAGATCTGACATATGTATTCTTGTGTATATCGAGACCTACTGAGCAGGGCCATGAGGTGGGAGATAACTGTAGCATCCTGGAAACAAGGCAGAAAAGAAAGCGGCATTAATATTATATTTCAGCACAGTTTGTGGTCTTAGCAGATAAAGTGTTTCAGAACAAAACACGGAGGTTCTCCCTCCCACCAAGGCTTGTGTGGACACAGGACAAAACCATGGAATTAAAAGGAGGGACTTGAAGGAAACAAACAAACAAACAAGACATTTTGGAGACCAGCTCTCGTGGATAAAAATCAATGGCAGTTTAGAACTTGGAGGTTTTGCCCCAAAAGACTGGCTTTGGTAGAAAACAAAAAAAACCCTTCTAACTGCAAAAGTGGCTATTGAAAGCAATTCCCTCACTATTTGCTTATTCCAACCAGGATTTACTTACCTCTCCCTTCATCTGAGAGCAGAAGAGTCCAGGCAAGGGAGGAAGGTGCTGGGTGGCCCAAGGCACAGTCGGCCTTGAGCCTTTTGTCACCAACTTTGTGGCTGACAAGCAAAGAGTCTCCCTTGCCTTGAAGTCACAGAGTCAAACTAATGCAGTGTAGGATACAAACCACAGAGAACTCAATAAAGGCATCAGCAGGAGAAAGTCATTTCCCTGTAGTTCTCTCATTAAAACACTCCCAGTTACTACTTAAGTTCTATACTAAGTTAGCAAATGATAAGATTTTAAAGCTTTCGTTAGCTTTTAAGGGTAGGGAAAGCAGCAGTAGCCGGGTAGGTGGTAGTAATGACTACAGCTTCACTAGCATGAAGCTTTTAATTGGGGATTTTGTTGTTGTTGCTGTTAAAACATGATTTTTTTTCCCCATACAATAGCTGGAAAGGATCAATGGGGAACTGACTGGGGAACAGATCAGTGCTCAAGAGCCTGGTATCCCAACACAGCAGAAGAGGAAGTAAAGATCAAACCAGAAGGGATATGGCACTTGCACAGTAATCCTCAGATGGGAGGAAATCCATGTTTGCCCAGGTTTACCAGGAAAATGCTAAGACCCAGCTCATCTGTAAAGGGCACCTGGACATTTAAAAAAGTTCCTACCCATCCTGTGCCAGATTTCTTCTGTCAAATCCCTAGGGGCAAATACTCCAGCTAGCACACTGAAGAAAACTGGAAGGAAGTTGGAATTAATTTCAGATCTGCTGCATTTTTCAAAGAACTCAGGTTGGAGGCAGCCTTCTGTCTTTGCCAAGCCACCATGTAAATTGAACAGCAGATAAAAGCAAGCGGCAGCTTCACTACTTGATATTCTCTCGGAGGCAGCTCTGGCACTTCATGCAATAGTGGTAGTTGTGAAGACACTGACTTAAAAATTGGAGACCAACTTGGTCAAGCTCATTTCCTACCACTAAGAATCACCTCTCAACATATGGTTACATGATAGACTGACACACATGTATGTCTGCATGCGTATCTGTCTCAGCTACCAAGCTGGGACTCACTCCATGCCACCTCCAGGTGCAGAACAGCCTCTATCTGGCTCTTGGTGCTAAAGTCTGCTCCTTCCCAGCAAAAACTTACTTGTTTATTCTCCAGGTCCTTTACACAGCTCTCCTTAAAGCACTTGTGTGTCTTAGACATCTGAAAAGAGGCCCTCTGAAACCACAGGCCCTCCAGAGCTAGTGCAACATCTCTAGAGACAATAAATAATATCTTCTCCTTGCAACAGTTTTGGGCGAAGTTTTAAAGATAATATTCTCTGTATGAAAAACAATGCAAAGGAAGAACTCTAGCAGAGAAGTTTCTCTCCAAGATGCAAGCTGAGAATCAGCTTTCCAGAAGTCTTCTCCAGAACCTCTAGGCAAAACTGAACAGCCAAGGACTCTCTGATGGCTTCACCTTGCAGACAGAACCACACAGCCTATTGACTAAGCTCTTTATACACTCAAAAAGTGCTTGAAGATGCTGAATACATTCAAAAAGTGCCTGAAGACACTGACAAGTCAAAAAACAAGGAATAACATGGCTAAAGAAGAACTCAAGTTCTTCCTATTAGTCTCAATGCTGCAAGAGCAGTGGGCTATACAGTGCTGGTTGGTCCCACAATGATTTCACTGATGGCAAATAACTTTTTCATTGCTGCATCAGGAAAAATATTGCAGCAGAGAAGCTTAGGACTGCACATCCCAAGGGGTATCAAGAAAGCTTAGGCTTTCTTTTCAAAGGATTTGTATTTATTACTTTGCAAAGCATGGGCTTGGGTACTCCCACAAGAGAAGCCAAAAGGAAGCCTTCCCAGAAGAACACCCTTAGGCACCGCCACAAAGTCCTTAACTTGCAGGTGTCCAACTGGAGCTTAAATTAATGGGCAAGGGTAGTTTCTTCTAGCTATGGTTCACTTAGGGGTCTAACATTTGCCTGTGTAAGGCATGGGATCCTCTAACACTTCTGTACATACTCTTGAGTTTTCCCTTCAGGATATGAGACATCTCCTCCGAACAATGAACATTAAATAGTCTTTGTTGAGGAAGAGGCAGGGATTGTCAGTGCAGATGATGATCTTAAGCCTAGCTTTGGGTGCTGGGATCAGGAAAGGGATGTTCTTACAGCTATGAACTTTGGCAGGCCTATATACAGCATCAGATGTGGTCAGGATTCACACTGCATATAAATAATATCAGTCTGGGAGCTGAAAGCAAAGTAATAGCTACACATAGAAGAAATTCCCAATTCACTCTGGAAAAGAGATGGCTTATTTTCCCACAATCTACATTAGACTTGGAAATTATCTGGAAAAAGTCAGGGACCAGTGACAATACAGAGCTTGCTGATAAATTATATGTAGTAAAAAATACGGTCCAGTGTGAACAGCAGCAGAAAAACTTCAAAAATAGACCAACTAGTAGGTGAAATTCACAATAGATGCATGTCAAAAACCAAGTCTTTGTAAAATAACTTTAGGTATGCAGCTCTAGTAGCTATTGCTACTCAGGGAAGAAGTGTAAGGAACCAAAGGAAAAGAATAGAGAACAAAACAGTCATCACTACAACGTGAGTAACAGCTGGACAGACTCGAGATAAGCATTTGTTGAGGATTGTTAATACCAAGCTGTAACGATGGGAACCACGTTCCTGACCTGGGTAATGATGCTCCTCAAGTGGAGAGGAGGCATGAAGTCAAAGTCCCTACAAAACCACCTCATATCAAAAAAAATACTACAAATATTTTGCAACTCAGATGCCTTGAGCTTAGGTGAAAATGCTGACACTGCTGGTTAAACAAGTCCTCCCTATTACTACCAACTGCAGCAGGACCTTTCACTGCCACCCACCCCTTGCTGCATGAAGAGCAGTCTAAATGAAAGGTCAGAACGAGCTGCTTACAACTTACTGTGTACAGCAGATCCTCTGGAGTTACTGGACTGATAAAAATAGTACGGAGACACCGGAGACAGGCTTCGATAAACTTCAAATCTGGCGACAATAACCCTACAAACATATACAAAAATTCTGCTCAGTTTTGTTATCTTTGCTTATTTGCCCATTTTTGAAGGCTTCGCTAAAAGGGACTGCAGCAGGTGAGAGGTACCTTGCAGTAAGGCAGGGATAACGTGGCAGTCCAGCAGGGATTTGACGTTGTTCTCCGTGCCCATCGCGAGGCTGCCGAGGACCACGGCGCACTCGGTCCTCAGCTCGGTGCTGGAGCTCTCTTGCTGAAGCAAATACAGCAACCTGGAAACAAAAGTTGTTTTTAGGGGAAAATTCAAACGGAAGAAAAATCTGTAAGTCACATAGTGACACCTTAATTCTGCTATGCAAAGAGGACAAAGTCCTTAATGGAAGAACAGAGCAAGATGAGCATTAATGAACACTTTACTGATAAGAACACAGCTACACAGGTATTACTGATCATTACAGGAAGGAAGATATGGCTCTGCTTTAGCATACATGTTTTACCATAATGTCAGTATCTAGGAAGATATCTTTCAGGATGCTGGGAAAATCCCAAATTTCAGTTGAACGAAATGAATCCGCAGTCTGAAGTCAAAGGGAAGGGGAACCTTGTGCATCTCCCCTCACATCTAGGGGCATGGTTACCACTACTGTGACGGCTCTTATCTGTGGCAGTGTCTTCTGCTATGTCAGGGTTGCAAAATGATTCCATCATCAAGCATAAAATAGGATCTGAGTTTTTAACATTAAGAAATAATCATACACTAATGCAAAAAAAGAATCCAGACGAGTTTCATGTGTGGGAAGGCAGCTGAATTATAACTAAACAGGATCATTTTGAGCTGGAAAAAAAAAAAGAGAATTCTTGTCTAACATTTGTCAAAACTGTTGCTTTATACAATATTAAGATACATAGGAAACCGTTTTGAAAATAGCTTACATCTGTAGCACCTGAACTCCAGCAGATATCACCAAACTTCTTCAGTCTAAATTTGGGTCACACTCAGAGCCCAGAGAGGAAGAAAACTCCTCTCTCATACCAGCCTAGAAGGTAAGTGCT
>JAVCKT010027869.1:0-24099 GCA_032273925.1 Rhynchotus rufescens | reverse complement strand
AAGCAAAGGAGAAAACCTAAAAAAAATGAAAGTTTACCAAGTTGCTTACTCAGGAATCATACAAAGCATGCCAGAAACCACAAGAAAAAAAATAATAAAAATAAAAGCTTATTTTAGGTAATACCTATGAAACCACTGTCCTAGTAGATCCACCTTGATTTCTGGAGCACCAGAAATCCGCCCTGCACATGGCGGGCTGTTCATTCTACTGGGTAAGAAGACAGGGACTGTCCCGTAGGGATCCTCTGTCTCCTATCAACATCGGAGCATGAATTTAGGATGCTACAGAGCCCAACGAAGAGGCTCCCAGCAAGGTACCCCCACGGCTGCTTTATCCTCTGCCAGGCACGCTGTGAGCCAGGTTGGAAGACAGCTGTGGGATATCCTGCCATGAAGCATCCCTGCTCCCCGCTCCAGCCCTGCGAGCGGCGGGATTTGTTTGGTATTCCAAATATTGCAGTTATCCCTGCACTGATGGCATCCAGGAGAGGCAGGAAGGGAGGGAACTTCCTTCCACAGCTGCATTGCAGAATCCCAGCACTGATGATGCCGACAAACGAGGGCAGAATTTGAACTATTTGACAATCTCTTCTCAAAGCAGAGCCAACATTGGACAAGAAAGGTGTTTTATTGCAAGGCTAAAGTGCAGAGGCAGCATAAAAGGAAGAACTAGCAAGAATCCACTTTTTACTGGCATGGTGAAGCATAAAATTAAATTTCTCTGCAGTATAAATATTTAAGCACTAAAAATTGCAAAAAAAAATTGTGCATCACATATCTACTGTCTAACAAAATTAGAAAAAGTTTAAATATGCTAAAAAATATGCTGAAATATTTCCAAAGTAAGGCAAATTACAAAACAAAAATCAACCTACAAATTAGAGAGATCCTTATAGGCAGTGCAAATGTACACTGTGTTAAAACGATCCTATGAATTACTAAGGGTCTCACATTTCTTGATGCCCTTTGGTAAGGGGGGAGGGAGGAAGAAGGAGAAAAAGGGGGGAAAAAAAAGGGCAAGCAATAACTTGAAAACGTTCATTCAGAAAGGGCTGCAAATGTGGCTGGTTTTCAGGCAAACAGAGTAAGAGGAAAAATTATCATCTCAAGAGAATTAAAGTTTGTTTTGTGTATGAAACGACAGACACAGACCAGGCAAAAAAGGAAAATAAATAAATAAACAAACAAACAAATAAATAAATAGTGGAACTCATGCCAAATAATGCCAAGGAATATTAAAAAAAAAATGTTTTAGCTACTTAAACTATATTTATTTTTGTCTAACTCAAATAATAAACTATACTGCTCTATCAGTCAGCAGGAACTCAAATTAATAGACAAATAAATATATTTACACACAGAGGCATTTTTATATGTACAATACATTAAAAGCCATTAAAAACACATCTGGAATTTCATATATGCAGTTTCCGAGAAAAATCTGAGCAATTTCTGTTAATGTTATTACTTATAAGTGAACAACCAAAGATGAGTCTCTAGGTACTGGAGCAGCCTAGCTACCTCGCTCCCGATTCAGACCACAACTTTCCCAATGGCTTGCAGAGCTTATGTTGATTTACTTTCAGTAAAAGAGCACCTTCTGTTTTATGGCTGTTACACTACCCCAGTGCTTACAGCACAAAGCATGGCTGGAGTACAAAATACTGAATACTACATGAGAAGTATCATTAAGAGAGGAACAGTCTTGAAATTTCATTTGCATGTTTTTAGAAACATTGCTGGTCTCTCTCAGCATCCTCAAGGTTAAGTCCATCGTCAACTCATGCGCTCAATGGCTCATTAAGCAAAAGATACCAAAAATGATGGCATCTGAATTTTAAGTCTTTGAAATGCTTTTGTTGGGAAGAAAAAATTGCATAAATTACACAGATTCAAACTGTTTATGTAAAGCTATCAATATATTTTGAAAAACATCACACCACTGCATACATAACAGTTCAGAACAGTGCTCTCTTCCTCTTTTACTTTCTTTACCTTTGTAGCATCCTTTTGAGGCTCTGATCTCATGCAGAGATGCCCCTTCTCCTCCAGCATTGACTAGCAACAAGCAACATCGTTACCTTGCTGTACTCTTCCTTCAGCAAATCAGTTCTTCCAGGCAAGGCAATTCATTTCTATTTAGCTAAGTAATTGCATATTGCTTGTGAGACTAATTCGGGATCGATGTTTTGGTTAGAGAGAGAATCAATATTCATGGTGCTTATTTTGTCAGAGCTGAGAGTCACGCTAAATGTACCCATGTTCTCCACTCAAAACTTGGCAAAAGAGCACCAGGCATCTAATTCTTGCGTCATCTTTCCTCAAGGGCATCAAATGAGCTTCTATTGCCTCATTTCTAGTAGTGCCCTCATTTATCTTTTGTTTTTCCAATGTTACAATATCTCTTTTATTGCAGTTAGTATGCAGTTTAGAACAAAGCATTACATTTTTAGCCATGTGCTGCCCTTATATGAAAGCTTATGCTTATCTATAAGTTAATATGATCCAAATCCATAACAGTTAAAATTTACGCAATGCTTCAGATTTTTGTTTGATTGTGTGTGTGTGTGTTGTGTAGTTTGGTTAGAGACTGATTCTCAGAGAGCTATATACAGTTATCTTCATGGAAGTCCAAGAGGAACAGCAGGTGCTTATCACTTTCAGGTAAAACAATAATTCACTCTGTGACACATTCCCAAGATTCCCCCCCGACCCAAGTCACACGTTGCCATTCTCACCTTCTCAGCTCTCTCATCGTAAATCCCATCACAACCTGATTGGGATTTCTAATTGTTCAGGGGGAACTGGACACGTGTATTCTGTAGTTCTTTACATGCTGTTGAGATAAATCCAGCAATTTAGAATTGCACAGTAAGCTTTTATTCAAGTGATGGACTTTTGTTAAGTCCTTATCTGCATATAAATGTGTATTTATGAATCCTATTACCTCGGAAATTGTGACTAGCACTTTCTGAATATCCCCTAGGGTTTCAATCGAGATAGCAGCCAAGAACAACAGCCTCATTTTAAATACAGGCTCCATTGACGTTTTATGCCTAAAAGGAAGAGCTCTCCAAAATGTGGCTAAAATTTTATCAGGAAAAGAATGTGCATTTCAGGTGCAAATTGCATGTAGGAAAAAAAATACCTAGATCCTTTACCTACAGTAACTCCTTAGAAGAAATAGGTGATACTATGGAGAACAACAGGATCAGATTCCGTAGTACTCTGGTGATAATAGTCTGAAACAGCTATGAAATACTAAAACCAGCCTAAACAAAGGATAATAGGCAATCTCTGCACACCAAACCCAGAGCAAAGCTTTTTAAATGAAATCCTAAGAAATCTCATAACTTCATCAGAATACATACAGCTGTTAAAGATGCAGAAGGCCCCGTCCATGGCCACCCTCCTGTCACTCTTCCCATCCAAAGAGGTGAACATGGACGAAAGACACCAGAGAAGCAGCCAGCTGTTGAAACCAGACAGTCAGCTGCTACACATATTATTACTATTAAAGGTCTGAATGAAAAACAGGCATCGCAGTGAGCCTTATTTTTGTCCAAGGGAGACGTGATACTGTGAAGTAACAACAAAGCAGGTCGGCAGGAGGTTGCCTATTAGTGAAGCTTTATACAGCGGTGCTCACCCAGCAGAACAAACCCCAAGAACTTAATGACCCATCTTTAGTCCTCCCAAGGGTATTTTTAAATAAATAATTAAATAAGTACTAAAATACTGACAATTTCATAGCAAGTATCTGTCTTTTTAGTGAATTTTCCTACTCCCCCGACTCTGTTCCTTCTGCATTAGAAAACCTCCCCCCAGGTAAAAACTACCAGTAATTCTGCATGAAAGGTTACAACATTTGTTTCCTTTTCCTCTTTTTATCTCATTTTCTGCTAGTTGGCTTACCCAAAGTTCTGATTAAGGGCAATCCATAGACTGCAGCAATTTACAGTATTTACTTGTAGATCACAAACCAGTCCTCTCCTGCGACACCGCACGTCCACACACGCTTGTGATGATCTTATACATGTATCTCCTTTCAATCTATATTTGGACTTTTACCAATGTTTGTACTTTTATTGCCTCTAAGGCTTTCTTTCCTTCTGAATTTCTTTCAAGTGTCTTTATCACCTTCATGCATCTTGGCAGGCTCGATACTTCCTGATATTTTGAAACAACTTTAGAGTTTCAAGACTCTGAAGTAGACAGATTATAATAATAAGTAACAAAGGAACATGTCTTTAATTAACGTCTATCTTTTGAAAAGTGGAAATAAACATTTTGTTATGAATAATGTAATCCCCTGAAACTCCTCTACTTTTCACAAAACAACTGTCTGACCTTTTTCAGTGGCATCTATCAACATCACACATCATCTCCCTAGCAACATACAAATATAGCTTTTTTTTTCAGCCTTCTTACTGCATGCATTCTTATAATCTTTTGATCTCTTACTCTAGTTTTACATTCCTTGAAACCCTCTATTTTTTCAAATAAAGCTGAAAAAGACTGTTCAATATCTTAGCATTTCAAGAGGAAACCAAGTTGAAGCAGTTGTCCAGAAAAACAACAACAACATTTGGCCCATCTCAGCTATCAAATTTTACTTCCAGTGAGGCATCCTCTAGGCAGCTACTCATTCCGATTCCATCTGTTCCTGCCCATTTTATTGACCTTATGCATTTTTCATTTACTTCCCTGTCATATTTCATGATAGGGGAGGATTATTCGAATCTAATTTTCTCAGGAACAGTCTCCTTAGCAACTGAGGGAGGTTTACCTGCTCGGTGAAAAGGGCAGCGTAGCACACCTACGCTTATGCAACTTCCAGCTTTAATATTTTAATTGGGCCTGGTAACTGATACCTTATATATATATATATATATATATATATATATATATTCCTGATATTTTACATATAAAATAATCATTAAGCAGTGCAAGTCTTTGACTTGAACATGGATCTGTCTGCACACATGAGAATGTCTCTCCCATTCATATCCCTGCCATACCGCATTCGCCGGTTCCTCTGTCCAGTATCTCGCAGGCTTCCCTGTCTGCCCCAAGACCCCATTGGGCTTGGTCTCCTTCAGGGCAGAGCAGCATCTTCAGCCTTTCTCTCCTACAGCTCTCCTCTGAGAGGTTTTTTTTCACTCCTGCAGTGAAATGGAGCCTCAAAGTAGCTGCAGCAGCTAAGTTGAACACCTTGCTACCTGTTCTTACAGAAGCATCTCAGCCATTTTGCACTACTCCACATGAAAGCTTTTCATTTTGACTCTTGCCTTAGAAAAAAACAAACCAAACCAGACCAAACCACAGTGAACATGGGTGCTTATTCTAAGAGTCAACAGTCACTCAGAGACACTACACAGAAACCAATGTTCGACTCACACTGGAAGAATGTTAAATCGTTATCAGGGAAAGGTCATGATTGCACGATCTAAATGATGTGAATTTAAGACTCAAATTTCAAGAGTTCAAAGCAACAAACATGAACAGGCTACTCCAGAGGTCCATGAACTGGCAGTTGAGTGCTGCAGTTATTACTGGAAACTCCTTAGATGTTTAGGTGCTGCAAACTTGCCAAATATTATTTATGATAGGTAGGGTGCAGGAAACACTGTAGAAGTCCAGCCTTCAGGTGAACTATCAACCAGTTGCCTACAGCATCGCCTATATGCAGGCTGGTTGAAGGTAGCAAAAAGCTTCATTTGTTTTTGTTGTATGCTCTACATTGTAGCTGAAAAAAGTTATTCTAGTCTGAAGATGCTAAATTCAGCCTACAGTGTCCTCCATTTCAGTTCTTCTGATGACTGCTGTGAGCTCTTAGCTTACCCAGCCCATGAGCAGAGAGGCTTCCAGTGTGACCTCAGAAATGCTCTTGTACTCTGCCCTGGCCATGTGCTTTACCTCAGTGCCCCATATACACAGGTACACAGAAAACATCAAATATTATCACGTCTTTTGACTAGATGGCAACTATAAAAATAGGTACATAGGTGTGTGTATATGGAGAGTTATAGATGCACACATACACATGTGCACACATATTCCTTCACAGGTAAATTATCTGCCCCTTCTTTTCAGGGCATCACTAACTGCTTTGCAGCAACTCATTCGACATTCAAGAGATATTAGGACACAGTAATGCACTGCCACTGGTAGATGGAAGAAAGGCAGAATGTAAACATGAAGCCTTGAGATACACAGACTGAATATTTTCATATTTAGTGCTTCATAATTTCCAGCTTTTGAAGAGGTATCATAACATGGAACTTGCAGTTCAAACACACTGTGTGCTGAGGAAGGTCAGTGCACTGGATATTAAGTTGCTGAGACGGAGCTCACAGCAGTGTTAAGGAGAAGGGCCTGCCCACTTCATCGAGGCCCGGCTGCCCCACAGCTGCTGCATCACCGTCACCCCCTGCCTGGCACGACCACCCAGCCCAAGCCCCATGTCCTGTTCTGCAAGGAATTCTGCTTCTTTTGCTTTCCTACATCAGCTTGCCAAGAGGTCCTGCCTCGCCTGACGTCCTCATCCTTTCTGCCACACAGGAGGACATCCCGGTCTCTGCATCAGGCAAGTTTGGCAACCCTCAGTTTCTTCTAAGAAACAGTTATGACAGCAGAGTTTGAGTGTATTTCTCTGTTTGCAGAGTGCCCAACTACACAACTCTATCAATTTGTTTGCTTTAGAGCACAGAAAAACTGGTATTTTGGCATGTCAAAGCTACTGCTGCTTCTCTGCCACTTCCATTTTTTTCCCTGTAACTGCTTTCCTCTCCCTCTGCGCCTGCCTGCATTGCAAATGTCCTAACTCACAGTGATAGCACCAAGGCCCATTAAAGTGTTTGCACGTGATGACAAAATATGCTCAGTTTTAAACAGCAGACAGCTGCCAAGGACAGATCTGCAACATGGAGGGTGAAAAAGCTTAAACAGCAGAACCTGCGTTAAATTTGCAGTCGAGCCATTACCTTTACCGTTCCCAATACATCAAGAAAGCAAATAATTGTAATTACAGATGTGACACGGCTCTTGCATATTTAACACACTCAGTAATTACTAGAGTGAAGGCAGTCAAGTCAAATGCAGCACATAATTTTTTCTTCCATCGAAACTACACATAAATTTGATATTACTCTTGTCTGAAATTCATCACATTCCTTAATTTAATATTTGCTTAAATAATATTAGCCTCACAAAAAAATATTTCTGACTTCTACGCTTTAAAAAATAATTGCTTTAGGGAGGTGTAATGAACTTTTAATACCCAACTCCTTGTTTTTTTGTGCGAGATTGATGGCACTTGCTGGATGTAGGCAGCGTGCCTGTGGGCAAGGCGCCGGCTTCAGCAAATGGCTCCGCAGCAGAGCTGTGAGCTACTGCAGACACGTCCCGGGCACCGGGCCAGAGGAGGCCGCATCCAGAGGCGCCGGGAAGGGCCCGCAGGCCCCGCTCGCGGCGCTGCCCACGTCGGGCCTGCAGCGGCCGGCTCAACGCGAGCCTGCGGTAGGCCCGAGCCGCAGGTTTTATGGAGGGCAAGGAAAGGCAAGGAAAAGGTGAGGGCTCTCGTTCCGCCAGCGCCAGGGAGACTCTGAAATTCCCACAGACTCTTTCCCTGCTTTGTCTAAAATATGAACATCAGGAACAAACACCACAGAATCACAGAATGGTTAAGGCTGGAAGGGACCTCTAGAGATCAGCTAGTCCAACCTCCCTGCTCCAGCAGGGACATCTGGAGCACAGGGCACAGGGCGGCATCCAGGCGGGTTTTGAGGACCTCCGGAGAAGGAGACTCCACAGCCTCCCTGCGCAGCCTGTTCCAAGGCCCTGTCACCCTCACAGGAAAGAAGTTCCACCCCACAGGAAAGAAGAGCTTGGCCCCTTCCTCCCTACATTCCCCCTTCATGAATTTACACATGTTAATCATATCCCCTCTATCCCCTCCCCTCCCCGTAATCTGTATGGAGAGAATGGTGCTTGTCTGTTTTTTGGTATTTAACCTCTTGGGACTGAAGCCCTTCTGAAGTTGCCCTGTGTTTGCAGCACTCAGCACCTCTCCACTCCATGGGATGTCAACATAAGGTGCCAAGTCACTGCACAGGCGCTCCATCACCGTAAAATAAAATATAAAATGCATCTGTCACCGCAAGCCTTAATGCTGTCTGTCTCTGAATTCTTCACTCCATTGGCCAACAACTGGCCAAAAGATGGCAGAGAGAGAGAAAACACAACAAAAAATTAAAGTAAAACAGAAGCAGAGTGAGCAGAGCTGCACAAGCTTTCCCAGGGTAAGGAGGTTACACACAGACACTCCCCACAAACACCCTGAGAGCAGAAGCAGCACTGCCAACCTCCAGTTACTGACCTAGACCCCACCTAAGCATCAGAGAGTTTACGTCTTTTATTATAGGCAGAATCACGGCTTAACAGGAGGTGGGATGAAAGGGGACCTCAGGTGGTTAACTATGCCATCCATCTGCCAAAAGGAGAGGCTTTATCATCCCCAGCATCTCTTTGACTAACCTCCAGAAGCAGAGATACCAGCCTCGAGTTGTTCTCATCATGTCTGGAACTTTCTCAGCTCACATTTAGTCGGTCACCTTTTGTCCTACATGCATTTCGAGGGTGCAGAGTGACACTAACTTCTTCCCAAGGGCCTTCCACCTTTCTCCCTACCTACCTCTCCCATCAGACACACTCAATGCTCTCCCAGGAGCTGGAACCGGCCTCTCTTGGCCCCTGGTTGTCATTAACTTCAGTCCCCACAACTGAAGGTGCAAGTCCAGCCTTCCCAGCACCACTATCAGCACAAGGACTGTTTTACAGCCTACATACACATTTCTGTTCTCTTAGAGTTTTGCTTCTTTCGAAATGGCAAGACTCAAGTCATTCATAAGCAGTCTAGGAGCCATGAACTCCCTGACCATTTTCTGAAAAACATATCTTAATGCAGAGTACACTTTCCAGGATCTTTCAGTTGATTCACATAGGCCTTTTTCATTTTCTGGTACTGAACAGCACTCAAGCTATTTGAGGCCCAATATGCCAAGATCCTGTTGAATTTTAAATGCAGCCTTCCAGCAAGCTTGCAGCCCTCAGGGTTCAGTGTTCTCCACAAACATTGGGCACTGTCAATGATTAATCACCAGCAAAGACAATGGCAGGAACTAATAGCAGAAATGAGTTTATTAATTTGTTTCCTATATTTATTATGAAACCACCTGCTACCCTAGAAATGGAAACACAGAAGAAGGCTTAGGCCAAGAACTGAGTCCTGCAGAATCCAGCCTACACTTCGCCATTTACATCAAGGAGTTTTCATTCTAGTTTGGCCTTCCTCTTATGGGATTTTTATCTACTCCACACCTCTCAACCTCTCATAATCTGTGCCAGAAGTCTTAGCGTGGGCAAGACAAGGCAAAGAGCTAGGGAGGAGAGAGATTCTTCCCACAGAAAGCAAGATGATGTTTGTCACAAATAAACCCCTAAAATGGCTGTTACTCTTCCTGTTGTTTAACCTTTTGTCCCAATATCTTCTGAGGAACCAAAGTTAAAACAGCCAATCTATAATTGTTCCTTTCAACCTTTTAAGAGGCAGGCAGTAAGCTGGCCTTTCTCCTAGTCTTACAGAAGTCACTTCCACGAATTCCCAGAAGTAACTAACTCTCAAACCGCTTCAGCCAGTTCTGCAAATACTAAACTAGATCAAAGACCTCCGCTTCAGTATTTATTAAACCATCCCTTTCTAACTCCAACCTGAGCTCTTCAGAGTAAACAACCAACCCACCCACTCCCCCTACCACACACACGCACAGACCATTGAAGGCCACTGAAGCAAGAACGGTGCCCACCAAGCTCACGGCCCTGTCACCCTGTGTGCGGCTGCTTTCCACTCCTCCTGCTCCCCACGGCTGCCGGGCTTGGGCTGCCACTGCCAGCCAATACTACCAATGACTGACAGCCCCCTCCGCAATTCTGCTAAAGCTCATAAAAGCAAACATTCCCTCTTCGAAATGGAAACCCAAGGAACATCACCAACTCCTCTGTTGTCCTCTACCTTTGCAGGCATCCTTCCTGCAGTTAGAAATTCAGAATATAAACCTCCTCTCTAACTGCTTTCCCCAACTTCTCTATTAAAAGCTCTTACCAATCCATTACAAGAGCTCACTGGAGAACATATTTCTCCTAGCACTCTTTTCCTAAACATCCTATTAAAATCAAATTTGGCCATTTGGATGATTCTGAGAGCTTCTTACACAAGAATTCACCACAAATCTCAGCAATCTGAGGTTCATCATTTGTTATCTTTGGGAAGCCAAATAACATTATATCATTTACTTCTCTTCTATTTTGCTGCCACCACCACCAAGTATTTCTGGTAAAGCAGAAAGATAATCTGTTATCTTAAAGGGCAAATACTCAACATATTCAAATAGTGGTATATAAAAAAAACCAAAAAAAAAAAAAAAACTCCATTGAACATGACTATCTTGCTGAAAAAATATATATTTTTTTGAAGAGCCTTCTTTCTTGACACACCAAAATACACTGTGTGTATATCCTGCTGTATGAAGAAATAATCACACACTGATAAAAGCAGATCTTGTTATCCAGTCTGCATTAATATAGCTTATTGCTGTGTAATTCTTACTGTGGTATAAACCCAACAGTTACAATACACACGTGCACCAAAAAACATATATGTGTTTGTGAAAATATAAGAAGATTTTAAATTTACATTTTTAAGCCACTAACACCAGTGATATAACCAGTGATATAACCAAAGAGTGATTTATCAACACAATTTAGTCTATCAAATCCCACACAAGCCATGCTCACTTGCATGTCCTTCCCCACCTTTATCTGGAAAACCAGAATTTCCCACTGAGGCAGCAGAGCAGATGGCCGTTGTTTTTTGCACTATGTAGGTCTTAAAAGCCTCACTACGCACAATACCATACTAAACAAACAAAAACAACTCCTACTATACAGGGTTCACAAAAATTTCTTTACAGTACTTGCTTTTGTTATCTGCTTTGCAAGTTGGTGAGGCTCAAAACAGATAACTGACCCACAACTTTACTAAGAAAGGAAAATTAGGAAAACAAATGAAACATCCAGCTGAGGAGCAATCCCTCAGGGAAGCATTAATTCCAAGGAAGTCAATCCTAGCACTAAGAAATGGAGGAAGCAATAAGGGGGGCAAACAAGCAATCTTAAGAATACTAATTAAAAAAGGAAGAAGAAAAAAGGATGGACCTGGAATTTTTCTCATCTTTTTCTTTTGGTATTAATGAATCATTTAACTGCACTTTGGGAAGCTCATTCTCAGCTAAGTCTTCAGGAAAAATAGTACCTCGTTACAGTATTGCCTGCTGTCTAGATATTTTCTATGTACTGCATGCTTTCTGATCTGCCCCAGTGTTCCTTTTTCTTCCACCAGACAGCCCAGAAAAGCTAGGGATGAACTGCTTATGAATTTACCTACTCTGGGGTTTAAAGGCAGAGGTCCTTCTGACACTAAAAATGCATTTTAAGCCTTAATTTGACAATAAAGGCTTTGAAGCTTCAGAATAACAATGCCATAAAGACAAACAGACAGATAAAATAACACTGCGAGTTGGTTCAGGATGGAAGTAGTTCTAGGAGTTTAGGGGGAAAAAAAAAAAAAAGGCAACACAAGTGTGGGAATGACAGATCCATCCCAGCTAAAGACAAAGCTGAGATGCATAAAATACCCGCTTAGGATTCTAGACTCGGCTTAACGCAGACAGCTTTGATTGGATGGGGTCCCTCAGCAGCATTAAAAGGGCTCTAATTGCATTCTTGGAGGCAGCCGAGGGCTGACAGCTTCCGCCCGCCGCCTCGCTATCAGGGCACATCAAGGAGCTCCATTATGAGAGGAGCACCTGGTCCAAATTTATTTCAACGGCCCAGAGCAAAACGGGAAGGTGCTTAATGTTCAGCCACTATGGTGACGTTTTTACGAGACGCCCAAAGTTCAGAAACAAACAAATGAAGGATTTGAAAGGCGCACGAACAGAAACCGTGACAATAAAAATGCAGCATTAATATATCAATTTTAAAACAGATACCACCCATATACTTGAGGGTAAGGCCAAAAGTTCAAGGCAGAGAACAGGAAAAATACCTGTGCAGCTAGGTTTTAAAAAAAAAAAAAGTCTCTAGAACACTTTTGGAAGAAACACTGCTCTTTTACTGAAAACAACATATTTAATTGCATTCTATGCTAGATGATGATGGCAGTGCCACCAAAAGTGGGCAGCAGTTCATTTCAACTCAGCATAATAACAACTGATACAAATAGAAAACCTGTACTTTCTATATTAACTTCTAGTCTCCTTCCCATAATATTAAAAATAAGATCCTGAATAGAATGGGAGCGGGGAAAGGGAAAGAACATGAGGGAGAGAAACGCATGCAGCTTAAGATAATAAAACTGTTGGATCAGTAGTGAAAGATGTGTGAAAAATTATTGCAAATGAATTACAGTATTAAAAAAGTTTTAATCATGTTTCTTCCTTTCTGTGAAAAATGCTGCTGCTATTTTTAATCAAATCTTTATGAACATGACTATCTTGCTGAATTCAAGATTGGACCACAGTTCATTTCTGCAGCTTTGACTCAATTATAATTACAGTCAATTAGGTAAATTTATAGAAAATTTTTCATGCATAGAATGTTGTAGATTAGAGAGTGCATCAAGCTTAAATAAAAAAAAGGTTTGAAATGGTAAAATTACTTTGATGTCAACATATGCACACAGTAAAGCAAAGACCACATAAAAACTCACAGCGATGCGATGACAGTGTCAGTTAACTCTTTATAATAACAACACTTGGGATCAATTTTATATGCCTGTTTCAAAAACAAGAAACAAAAATCATTATTTTTTGTAGCAAGCTTTACATTATTTATAACCAAGATCTGAGTTTTTACCCCTTGGAAATTTTTATTTAGGTATAACAAAGTACTAAAAAAGAGACAGCAAATTCTTTATCTCACACATTGGCTTTTGAATTGCAGCAGGAAGCAGCTATTTCCTCCTAGGTGGCAATTATTAGCCCACTTTCCAAGCTGTGCATGTACACGTGTGTGTGGGGGGCTAGTTTTGTTCATCAGATAGATACAACTATAATTTAGTAATTGAGAGAATCTGCAGAACAAGCTAAACTGATGGAAAAGCTCTCATTCCGGGCAGGATGGAGCATAATGTATAAAAGGAAAAATACAAAACCTATAAAAATTAATCACAACTGATTGGACAAATAACTAATCCTGCAGTTTCCTTCCATCTTAAACTGCAGCTCTCTGTTCTCCTGGGCTTTCCCTGGCTATCCTGTATGGCAGGCGAGTGCCTAGAGAACAAGGCACGAGAGCAGACTCCTCTTCACGGGGTCCGCTGGTATTTTTGGGCCCTATTTTGTCAGGGAAGGTGAGCTCCTCAGGAGCCATCCCCTCACAAACATCTTCCTTCTGCTTCCTTCGTCTTAAATGAGGCAAGTTTTCTCAAAGCCTTTCTCAAGAACTGCTTGACTTCAAGAAACTGATTAAATTTCCTGATTTTACCTGCATAAGCAGTATTTATACTGATTTTTTTTTTTCCAGATAGAAGTTTCTAGTGTAATAACAAATATCTTATTTTCTCTAAGGAATCAATAGTTGACATTAATGGCACCTAAAAATCTTCATAAATCTCTCTCTCTCCCCCCTTCTCCCAAAACCCTGAAGAAATAAAACAGGTTTGAAATAAATAAATTTAAAAAGGCAGAAGAGGGAAGATACACATTGGAAGAAAAAGATGGAAAATGGAAGAAAGAGTTAACAAGAACTGTGGCCACCTTAAAACGAGCCATAAAAGTTCCATAATGAACCTTCTAGTCCCGAGCTCTCTCTCCGGCGCATTCTCTTATATTTCTTTATGCTGCCATCTCTCACTGCAAGTGTAACAAGAAAGTTAAAATGTAATTTTACATGTAGGTATATCACCTCAAATTAGCAACATAAAATTACTGACATTTATTCTAAAGAAAGCCCTGCTGGCTAGAGGTAAAGTGCTGAACTAGCATCTGTCAGTACTGCTAATTGAGGAAAGGTTGGGGACTATAAAGTACTATTAAAAGAGTAAAATAATACCAAATGGAAATGCTGAGGAGGTACACTAGCCTTCTGACACTCTGAATTATTATCCCGATTAAAGCAGCTGGTATGCTTGACTCTCAGAAGTGCCACGAACAGGAACGCTCTTCAGAAGCGCAAGGAACATTCTTATGGTCCACAGTACCTGGATAAATACATGAACAAATTCTTGCAATATAACATCCACATGCTTGATGTGCTTTTAATGAAGTATTCCATCTTCCAATTTTTTAAAAAGCATTTGTGCTTTTAGGAACAGCACAGCCACGGCATTTTCACCTCCAAGCTGGATTACTGTAAGACTGCCTGCTCCCAGACATCACAGTTAATAAACAATCCCGTCCTTCCCTTGAGCAGCACAGGACAGGAAAAGGAAAAACATATATATATACACATATATTTATATTATATATATATATTTTTCTCTTCTACCTGCAGCACTAAATTCACTTGGGGCAACAGGCTGATTTTAGAGTTCAAGTGCCAATCCAGAGACTGTAAGAGGACAGATTTACACCATCACTTGCAGCCCCTTCCTCCTGGAAGCCGTGACTGAGCATCCACATTATGGCTCTCCCAGAATCAGAGCACGGCAAGAGTGAGAGATCATTCAGACCATCCCTGATACGGACAGAATCAACTGCATTCGATGCCACTTCTGACCAAGGTTTGGCAACATACTCCTAAACAATTTCCGTGATGGCAATTCAATTGCTCAGACTATTGTAGTACTATCCCAGAGCTCACCTATTTCCCCAATAGGAACCATTCTGCCGTGAAGACTTATTCCTTCTTGTCGCCTTCCCCAAGAGGCATAAAAATAAATTTTTCTCAAATGGATTATTCTCTGCAGCAGCAGTAGCTTGAGCAGATGAAAAGCTGGGTCTCCTTGTACCTTCACCTGTTTAACCTAAGCTTTGAGCAGACCTTTGACCAGACGACGAGTTCTTTGGCATCATCTTGAAATCTGTAATTTTCATCACGAAGTCCAGCACTGGACACACAGGTAACACCATTACACCTGAAGTATTGAGATTATTTTTTCCTAATTGCCATTCCTAACACAGTGACACCACAGTAGGACAAGCTTTGTCCAGAAGGCTGTCTATTCATTTGACAATATACCCCAGATTTTACTGTGGCACAAAATTTCTCATTCCTTTGTAACGTGAAGAATAAGTGTACTTTCTTGCCAAAACATACTGAGCTTAAAAATGGTGAATATTCTGCATGCAAACAGCTTTGAGAAGGCAAAAAGGCACACACACTCTTGAGTCAAGAACGGCAGAAGAGCCCATCAAGCTAATACAGCCCCTGCCTTCTGTAAAGCACTGCGTTCCCAAGGCGAATGAAGAGAAGTCTCACAAGGTGCTGAAGCCTCCCCTGTATTTTGGCACCAGCCCAGTGACGCACATATTCTGCAATGAGCAGAAACATACTGGTTAAGTGGGGCATTAAAGGCACCTCAGCAGAGCCGGGCACGTCGTAAAGGTCGTGAGCAGCCGGGTTAGCTCCCTCCCTATGCTTTGAGCCCCTCGCAATCATCTGAAAGATCATTACATCTGACACGTTCCTCTTAGATATCTAAATGACCTTTCAGATATGCTCGCCAGGTTTGCACAGTTAATACTACATGCCAAATGTCACAGCGATTTTGGAAGTAAGTGTCACCAGAAGACATTTTGACAGGCTATTTTCTTGCTAGACATGGCAACAGAATTGTGCAGTGGTGAGGAAGAGGAGGAAAAAGAAGTAAAAGAAAGAACATCTCATCCCCAGCAGAGCAGTAAGGTGCGCTGCTCATTGTGGTGTCTTGCAGGTTAGCAGCGGATACACTGAGCTGCAGAGGGGAGCCCTGTAGCTGCAGGGACTCCTGCCGAGCCACTGCAAGCAGCCAGAGCCTCTCCTGAGGAGCTGGCACCTGCAGTTACACGGGTCGCTTCAGAGAGATGAGGAAAGGGGCAGGGCTGCGGGCAGAGGAGAAATGCAGCCACCCCTTCCCACACAGCCCCAGTAAGCCCCGGTGTGTGCCAGGGTGCAAGGAAAGGAAACGCACAAACACTTAAAGAGGATTAGGAACGAAGGGATGGAGGAATAGTTTTCCCTTGAAGAAGGGAAAAAATGCATAGCTTCAACTAACTAAACCCTGCCTTCCAAAGAATTTCATGACAGCAAGCCGACCTAGCTCGAGCTTCAGGAAAGTCTGTCATATTTTCTGAGCAACTCAGTACACGTAAGAACCAGGAGGACCTGGAAGGGCAGGTGAGCATCCAAGTCAGGCACTCCTGCAGCTTACAGTTCACAAGGCTGGGCAGGATTCAGCTTCACTAAGGATGTTCTCCTTGTAACTTCCAGAAAACGGAAATATTTCTAAGAACTATCCAGCAGCCAGAAGCCTAGGAGGCCTGGGGTCAGAACCCCTTTGTAACACGTGTCCCTTTTCCCTTCGGGATAGCTGTGTTTTGCCGCCGCACGGCAGCAGGAAGGGGCCCCGGCGGCAGCCCGTGGCCGCGGGGCCTGCGCTCGGTGGCGGCGGCTCCAGGCGCCTCCCTGCTCCCCTCGGCCCGGGCCGCCGGGCACCCGCTGCAGCGGCGCTGCCCACAGCCCCGAGCTCGGCACAGCTCCGACAAGCCAGTGCTTTAAACCCCGGGCCAGTCACAACATTAAGCCCTTACTAGGCCCAGAGCTTATCAGGGGAATTTTCATGAGTCAGTAATTAAGAGTGACGGTCGGCCTGCGGAATAAGCGCCGTAGAGCGCAGGGTGCAGCCCAGCAACGCGCCTCTCCACGGCCCTGCAGTGGGATTCATGTTCCTGGGGAAGCAGGAACAAATCTGTGGGTAAAAACACAGCTACTTAATGAATAGATATGGGGGAGCAAAGAAAGGCTGACATCTCTATAGCAACTGAGTTAATAGCGCGGAGAAGAACAAGGATTTAATTCCATATTTTCAATTGTTTTTTCTTTCAGCATTTGGTTTCTGGTTACAACACAAAATATTTGAGATAGTCTTCAGGATTTAGGGGATGCCTTAAAAAACAAACCAAAAAAACCTCTCTGTAAAATATAAAATGCCTACATAAATGCCAAAGCACCAACGAACAAAGCTTTGATTGAGAATTTTGAAACAAAATGTACAAGTGATCAAAACCGGACTGTGTCTTTCTCCCATCTCTGAGCCCTCCCCACGCACAAGTTTCCAGAAACAAGAGCTGAACCTTGAAGCTGGTTAGATGCTCTTTCCCAGGCCTATATAAACCAGAGACAATAAAACACTGTAGGCCAAGTGTTCTGATCTTAGACACCATATACAGTACTTGTAGAAACCACCCTATGCAAGTCTTGTTATTGCTGCCTATTAAAAAAAAGAAAAAATCTGAAAGCCAGAAAGTTAAAACCTTGCTGCTGTAGAGTAAAAGAATGGCCTTTTTATGGTGTGCTACTGCTGCCTTAAGGGGTAAATCCTGTGCAGGGCAAACTCCTGTAACAAAAAATCCCAGCATCATTGTTGTATTAAACAGATGCCTCTTTTTGCTGATTTTATGGCACATGTAGAGCCAAAAACCTCCTTATCAGGTCAAATGCTCAACTACTTACTTTGGAGCCAATTAAAAAGGATTGTAAGATGACTTTTAAATTAAGGCTTTCAAGATACCCAACCAGCCAAGTAAACTGTGAGAGCCGGATGCCTGCCCTCCAAGGTTTTAGTGCTGGCTTCCCACCACCCACTCCCTCTCCTTTTATAAATAAAGTTATTCAGGATTCCAGGTTCCTTCTTTGATATATGCAAGCTGCTTTGGGGGATGAGTGGCCTTTTTATTTGCAAATAGGATGGGGGAAGGAGCAAGAGAGCAGGGAAATCAACCCATTCTCCACAGCTTCTACTTGAGTCAAAAATGAAAAGCTTGTAGGCTCCTAAATCACAGTCATTCTAGAAACTATCTGCTGAAAAACAGTAGCATGAGCCCCAACTTGGGGTTAAAAAGAAAATATAAACACTTCTGGACAATGGTAAATTTTATATTAAAAGAAACACAGGCTAAACTCTTTTTTTTTTTTTTCTCAAAAGCTGTAATAGTTGAAGTAGCAGCATTCCTAACAATAAAAGCAATCACTATCTCAGCTCTCCTGGGTTTTTTTAAAGGTATCTAAGTACTCAGATAAACATGTATCCTATGACTTTTCTTTTTCTACAGCTATTTCTATCGTCATTTCATAAAAATGAGAAATGGCTAAACAGATTCAATTTGTTTAAACTTGTAACAACAGGAAAGAACAGAGCAAAGACACAATGACTTTTTATTCCTTTTTTTTCTGTAGTCTTTGAAAAGCGGGGAAGCTTCTCAGTAACATGGACAGCAGAAAAGTTTTACAAACTTAAGACATATTAACCAATTACATGGTTATAGGGCCTAAAAATGCTATTTGTAAGAATGTCCATATTAGAGAGGTATGCCATATACCTGATTTGATTGGTATTTACTGTATTGCCTGCTTTGAATATAGAAACACCAATCTTGATACGCCACATATGCTCTTTCCACAATGTGAAATTTACACGCTAGCTCTAGCACATAAAAGAATAAAAAAGCCCAAGCCTCAAGTGTGTGATTAAAAAAAAAACATATATTTTATATATTAAAAAATACTTTAAATATTGAATTAATCACTAAAAACTTACCATTAAAAAGCATTCAAAACTATATCGTAATTTTAAAAATCCAGCAACAGTACAGATAACTCTCTGGGTCTGTTCTATTGTGTTAGACAGCAGAAGTATGAAACATGGTAACTACATTAAAACTTCTAGTTGGTAATGATAAAATCTCATTTTAATTTTTGAAATAATATGTTGGAGCCTATTTAAAACAGGCCTTTAAAAATCGATTTTTGAACAAAAAGATCACATTTTGAGGCGTGGTATTTTGCTAGTGGAATGCACTATAGGCTTACTGAAGTAAAACTTAGCCTACGTGAGGATCGTGCCCAGATCCCTCTATTCAACTGAATATGTTTTTAATGTCTTTCCCCCTGACCTTCACACTCCATTGCAGCAATTATATTTTATCTATAAATTGGTGTTTAGTGTTAGTTTATGTTGTGGATAAAAACTTCACAGTATTAACACTGCAAGATTTTTTTTCAAGTTATTGCACACACCCATTCTAGGTTTTAAAAATATTTATGACAGCAGCTCCCCCCCACACAGAGCCTGAATTCCACGAGGGAGCAAAACATAGCGACCTTTTATCTCTGATGCAAAGTCACTTCTGAGCTACAGAAACACCAGGCACAGATGAAAAAATTAGCAGGTTCTTTGTCTTTGTTCAACCGACTGTTTAGTATATCTGTATTTTAAATTACCTGCTCACAGTCTAGAAGCCGATGGTATAAATTTCATCCCAGAGTGAATTTTTATGATGGAGTTATAAACCCCTAAAGAAACAGGGTTTACAATGGAAGTGCTGACATAACTAACTATAGCAGCACTAGCAGTGCCTCTGTAATCAGGGCACATTATATTTATGAGGTAGGTAAAAGTCTGTAACCATTAATCACTGGAATCATATTGACAGATTCTAAGTTTGAGGTCCAACAAAATTAATGTATTCAGTTTCTCACACCATCGATATGAAGGGGAGAATTTGCAGGCACTTTTACAGTCTTAGGCTTTGACATCTTTACAGAAAGCAGTGAGGGGCTGTCTTGCTGAAACATTTCATTAATCTGCTGCCTCAGCATTTCTAGGTTTGGCACCAATCTTTTGAAAAGGCTACAGAAGTAGATTGTCCCGAAACAAAACGTGACCTTATTCACATGAGCGTGCTCACGAGCGGGTCATTACAAACGCTAATTCTACGTACATCCACCAGACGTTTAAATTATACCTAGGAATGATTAATCACCCAAGGAATATCCAACTCTTAAATTATAACTCAACGTCCCTATATAAAACAATCTAAAATGTCAGCACCTCAGTCTTTATGATATCACACCATTCCAATAATTCTGTTTTACAAGTAAATTCCTATTATACATTAATAAGTGCTGTTGGTGGCTAAACTTCATGCCTTTGAGTAATGACCAGGTTGAAGGCAATTAGGCCAGCCAGGTGCAGCTGGGTTAGGTACTAATAAAAAGTTTTTAAATTTTACTATTTCCGTTCGGATTTTGGGGATGCATTCCAATCTGCCCAAATTAGGGAGGAAATTGCTTCCATGTTTTCAGCTGTACCGTGGTTGGACAATTGCTGATAACTCTCTGAGATTTTTTTTGGCTTCCTCCTCCGCACACACACGTGGATGAGTTCTTGTGCCCAGTGTCTTTCTTTTCCAGCCTGTCAAATGACTGTGGTAATTAGAAAGGTATAAAGTGTGCACATACACACACATGGCACTCATTTAGGGGCATGTAAAAAATCAGCATAGAAAAGGTAATTATTAAATCAAAAAATTACAAAGGAATTTTTTTCCTCATGGGTAATTTAATACCAAGATAGACAAATAAATGAAACATCAACAAGACTGGAGTTGTATCCTAAATGCCAAGAAAGCTTTCCACAGTTAAAAAAAATAAAAAAATAAAATACATAGCTAAACTCCCAAGCAGACAGTATCATAGAAAGATTAAACTACTATAGCAGTTTGCAGAGGAAATTTCCAACTCAGTTCCCGATTTGGCCTGGCTTGCATGAAACTTTCCTGAAAGCAGAAATTCTGGATTGGTTTTATATGCCTCTATTTATATAGAAATGCAAAAGGTGAACTGAAACACGGTCCTGCTATTCTCCTCCCTCTCGTTGTTCCGTTCCTTCCCCGCTCCTGATGTGAATTTGTCATCCATAACGTGCTAGTATTAAGAACAAAAGAAAAAGCAGAAAGAGTTTCAGGTAACTGTTTTTCTGTTTGAGTCAGATTGACTATTTACACTATATACACATCCTCAACACCCATTAATAAAAACGTAACTTTTAAATGAAAGTGCTGGTGCCTGTGGTTTAAATCAGAGGATGAAGGGCTTGGGGGTTATTTTGGAGCGACAGCAGCGCAGTCAGTTCGCAGGCACCCTCTGCGTGCGTACGCAGGCACGGTGGTACACGTTGTCCTGCCCTCATCCACATGCTTAGGCAGGTGGGCTGTATTCCCACACGGCCCGAGGCCCAGCCTGGATGGCGGGACTACGGATTGCAAGGCCAGGGCAGTCAGGAAAGCCCAAGTCTCTGACTCTTCCCCAGCATTTCCTCTCAAGCAAAGCGGCAGGGAGGGACTCCAAGAGCTCTGCAAGAGAAGAGCTCCCCACGCACGAACGTGGAGGCTTTGCAGGGCCTCACCGCCCTCCTTGCAGCAGGGACCACGCGAGGCTCTACCTTGGGAAGATACAAACTGAGGATGTGGACTCTTTGGAAGTACTCACAGCAGCAGTTGCTCATTTTCCATAAACTACTTACGGAAGCCACATAAAGCTCCCATTTTTGGTGGCACATGCAGGCAGCTGTAAGAGTATTTGTCCAGGAGGCCCTACCCTCTGAGCTTGCCCTCCTCTTGCAGGCTTCAACGTGCTCTTTTAGCCGAGGTCAAAACACTGCCTAGGAGGGAGCAGAGTCAACGATTGCACCTATATATTTACATTAAGGCTTTCACGGGGGTTTCCCCACAGCAGCGGCGCTGCCGCGGTGCCACCTCAGCACCCTCACGCACCCAGCCGGGCTCTCCGGAGGGCAGGACTGAGACCCACAGGATTCAGCCACACCGGCAGCTCCCGCCGCGTTTACACGGCTTCACCAAGAGTCAGGGGAGGCGGGAAAGGAAAAGCTACTCACGGATTTCAGAAACCAGAACAAAAGTATAATCTTATGTGCCAATTAAAATAATAGGCAGCATCAGTTCATAGGACTCTCTAATGTGAAACTAAACACTGTGTATGTTCCAAGCCACGACTTTTCCAGGCAGAGCTTTTCCTTCCCTGTGTGGCACAGGGCCCTCAGAAGGGCTCATGTCGGTGCACAGGGCCGCTCGGAGGCGCTGGCTTTGCTAGGGCTGCCTCAGGGCTTAGGGAGGCACCACTCATGCAGGCAGGCACCCCACGAAGAAACCTAATGCAGGGAGGAAGGCAGTGGGATTTTAAACCAAACCAAAAAATGAGCAGCAACAGCAACAAATTTCTAGTGTGTGTGTGATAGCTCGGGATTTCTTGACTCCTAACCGGTGCCAGGCTGATTTTAAACGTGCTTAACTCAGCCAAGGCACTCAGGAGGCAAGTCATCTAACAGGGATTACACAAAAGAAAATCCACCAGAACTCAAGCTGTTTTTGAATAGGACCCAATTTCAATTACATTTAGTTTTCAGATAAGTCAGTTTGATAATACAAACTTGATAATACAAGATATACTCAGACTGTGGGTAAGCAACAAATTAAATTAATCTTAAAATCAGCTTAAAAATTTCAAATGTGTTAATTTTCAAGCAGTTTTCTAACTGCTTAATTAAACCTGTAACTCTGACTCATGTTGTCTTGAACATCACAAAAAAGAGCATGGCTTCGAGTTAAGGAAGTTCTTGGAAGTCACTGAAACGCCCAGACAAATAGAGATTACATGCGAGAATGTCGGACGTTTGTTCTGTTTGTGAGTTAAAAAAATGGAGATCATCTCCTAAGGCTTTTAATCCAATGTTGTTAATACAACTGCCAAGTCTGACTTTTCTTTCATCTCCTATTTTTGGCCCTGTCTTTGGAATGACATTTTCAGGAGATAAGCCAAAAAAAAAAAAAAAAAAAAACCCAAATAATAATAAAAATAATAAAATTGCACTGCAAGCAACATTTTTAATAATGACCTACAAATTAATTTCTTTAAAGCTTCCTAAAAATGCCACAAAGCATGGGCGGCCAGACTGTTTTCAGATACCTGGGGGCGGTTGGACCTGCTCGGGAAGAGCGGGGCCATCAGCAGCTCCAGGCCGAGCAGGAAGGCGGCAGCCAAAGGGAGCGGCTTTTTCCAAAGGGAGCCGCCGTGCAGGAGCCGCCGGCGCGGGCGCATCCCCTGCCTTGCACTGCCCTCTGCTGATGCACCGAGGGAAGTGGAACATCCCCAAAGAGCCTCCCGGCACCCGCGTTGCCCGTCGAGAAAAGACACGAGAAGAAAACCCGGTTTCTACAAGCCCTTGTTGGAAACTCTGCACGCACTGCACAGTCACATGCACATATGCAGTGTAAGGAGGAAGTGCAGGAAAATGGGTAAATTGCACCAGACACCCGCACTTGAATGGGATTCCAAAGAGATATAAACCTACAACACTGCTGTTCCCTGAAAAATAAAAATAAAGGAGCATCTAGATAGTTAACTGAGAGAATAAAACCCTGCAGTTTGCACAGGACTGAAAAATTTCAGCTGTCCCAGAAAAGTTCAGGTCCAACATATCCATCAGTCTGTGGAAGCTACAAAGAATTCTGCCCAACTGAGAGCCTAAATGCACATACAGGTTTTTTAGCAGCCTATTTTTTTAGTACCTCTTCCTATTTGGGAATGCTGGATTTCAATGCCAGTCACATCCTTCTGTTTGTTACCCACCAATAATTAAATTAGAAATAAAGGCAGATGGAGACTTTCATTTTGCAATGCTCTAACAACGACAAGAGATGCTTCCAAAGCAGTAATGCAAAGCGACAGTAAGAAATTGCACTTGGCTACAAATTAAAAGCACCATTAAAGCTTCTTCTGCCAAACTGTTGATTAGCAAGAAGCAGGTGAGCAGTCTGCATGCAGGAATTATCCCCCACCTGCATTCGGGGGTTACTGCTGCCTGGTTTGCTTTGCTTTCTTATTCCTACACATGTAAGTTGGATCTTGTGGAGCTGCTGGAGAGAGTCCAGCGCAGGGCTACGAGGATGATCAGGGGCCTGGAACATCTGCCCTATGAGCAAA
>JAVCKT010027867.1:2142-17969 GCA_032273925.1 Rhynchotus rufescens | reverse complement strand
AAAAGGATATTTTCATGTGTATTTTGTTTTAAAGTCCTTCCTCTTGGACTTAATCTGGAGTAGACAGAGAGACCATCTCATCTTAAATCTGCAACATTAATTCTCCATTCGTCCTGCTGAGAAGTACTTTTTTTCCTGATTGGCATGTGTGGATTTTTCTAAATTTTCCAATTATGTCTTAGTCAAGGAACATCCTTATTATAAAAGAGCTAATGGCAGGGATCACTCTAATTTTGCCTTAAATTGTGTAAGGGAAAGGAGAGGAGGCCGTGGCTGCGAAGCGGCGAGTTGCGGAGCTTTGGTGCCGTCGGTCGCACGCTCTGCGCGGCCGCCTTCCCCGAGGCAGCCCCGTTCCCCACCAGCGAGCTGCCCTGCATCACTTGCCCAAGGTGCGGATGATGCTGCAGATCTCTTCATTTGGCTCTCCCATGAGCTCTCAACTGCCTTCCTCAAGCTGGGAGCTACTTCTTTGTTAGGATCCTCCTTGGAAACCTATGGATAAGCTGCTGTAAGAGCAGTGAAACTGATGGAGCCTGCCCACATCTGAGGTGTGCTGGGCTTTGCAGGCTCTGCTGGCTGCAGAGGGGCTCTCCTAGGCCTGTCTGCTTGTGCAGTGCAGGCACCTTTAGCTGCAGGGGTTACCATGTCCTGTCACCTTGGCTATGTAGTTTTCCTCCCCCGTCGTATTTCAGTGGTAGCTGAACTTGATGATCCTGCAGACCTGCACCTGCAAGGCTGGGTGTCCCCACGTAACACACACCGCTGCCCAGGATATGTGGCTGCAGTGACACCCGTGCTCTCTGCCAGCCTCGCTGGCTGCCCATGGGGCAGGGGACACGTCGGAACTGCCTGCAAGGAGTCTGCTCTGTGTGTAGGTGAGACCTTCCACACAACGTCAGGGCTGGCCGTCCTGGAAGCTGCTCCAGTGGCCGTCTCGCCTAGTCCAAGGCGTCCTGTCACCCTGGGCTGCTCTCGTGCCCAGTGTGGGGATTCAGGTGCTTCTGTGGAGCGACTGAGCTGACAGGACAGGGGTGTCTGTTACTGCAGGATCACCTTCTAGTCCACATTTGCAGAACCTTATCAGTGCAAAATTTTACTCTAATCGTTAGAAATTTGGCATAATGTGTCCAAAATCGTTAATGACAATTTCTGTAGTGATGTTGTAGCACTCATTTTTAGCGGGTAACTAAAGTACCAGCCTTTAAAGGCTCATTTATTTAATAGAGATGCATTAAATTAAAATCGGCATAAAATGAAACTTAAATATGGATAGCTGTATTTTGTTGTTTTTCCTAGAACAGTTTTGAAAACTAGGAGCTTATTTTTTGAACAAAATATATGAGGTTAAAGTATTACGTTTGAATTGTGGTATTTTGTCTCTTGCTTTTTCAGTAAAGCAAGTAGCTTTTTTTTTTTTTTTTATTGTGGAAACTACTAAGTCTGTTAGGTTTTTATATAGATGAATATATAAACCCTCTACCAAGGGTTGTTTCTGCTTCAAGAGAGTAGTTACACAACAGTACTGTAATTTGAAAAATAGTGCATTCCTATTACAATTTAATCATTTTTTCCTGGAATAAAAACTGGCTTAATGTTATAATAATTAATATTGAACTCTGGAATAACTGTTTCCTTCTGCTAGAGAAATTTTTGCATAATAGCTGAATCAAAACTTATGGAAATTGAGAATCCCTTCAGACTTATGGTGAAGATCTTAATTCAAAAAGAAATTGGAGAGGGTTTGTTTTGCTTTATTCTCACTATTTGCTGGTAAACTCTCTTGTAGGGAGTAGAAGTAGCTACTGTACTGTAGCCAGGACAGATTGGATAACTTCAAAAGTAGTTTGCTTTAATACAAAGCCTAAAATGTTTAATTTGTTAGGCATTCTGCAACCTTGCATAGCACCTCTCTTCTTTTCATTCCTCTAAGAAATCACATTTGTCCTGGGAAGTAACTTACCAAGTGTTGCATCTATGGCTGCAATATGGTTTAAAACGGCAAGTTTTTGTTTAGAATTGTGTAAATGTGCTTAAATTTTGTATATTGGTAGTTCTGTTATCTTGCATATCCCAAGTAAGACCAGTTCCAGGTTATAAAAAGCAATTTTTTTTGTTAGACCTTAGCACGGAAAGGAACTTCTAGTATAATGTCACTTTATTTCTTTGTAATTTGGAGGCGTTTGGGAACCAGAGCCCTAAGCCAAGGCTTTTATTAGGCACGGGATTAACATGAGAAAAGGAAGGGAAAGTAATTTCTGTCTCAGGAACTTTTTCCTATCTTGAGAAAACAAAAGAAAGCAGCTAGCTATGGAGAGGCAGGTGAAAGTATCCTGGGATGGCTCTGGTGGTCAGTGTGTTGCATTGAAGGATGCTGCATGTAATTCAATTACAGGTAAGTGACTCCAAGTATACGATATTTTGTACTCCTAAATATTAAAGTTTCCCTCCTGGTTGTTGCTTGATAACTATTTTTTTAGTCGTGCTAAAGGGTAGGAAGGTCAGTTCTGTGACGTGTGGAATTCTGAGTGGGTTCATTGCTTCCTAGCATATGCACAAGTACTAAGCGTGTGTTGTATTTCATGTCTGCATGGTTTTGTGGGTTTTTTTTTTTTCCCTTCTATTTCAACAATGTCTCTCATGTAGACTAACAGCATTTTGGAAGTGATTCTGCTCTGTAATACCTTAACCTGCAACCTGCAGGAGTCAGTGCTTAACTATGGGGAGTCCTCTCGGGAGGTGGGTTTTTTTTTTCCCCTGTTGGATTATTGCGTAGGTAAATGTATATATTCAGTAAATCTATTGAACTGTTTTTTTGGACCTGTCATACAGTCTATCATACAGAATATATTAACATAAGTCTCTTAAAAAAATAATTCCCCTTTTCCTATGTGTTGTGTATCATACTATGAGCAAGAATTTGCAGAATGCTTTCTGCAGTCATATAGCACTGTGCAGTTTGTTGATGCATTACCCTCATTCTTTGTTTTATTTTTATAGAGCTCTGTATTTTATATACCTCACACATCACGTTATTTTTGTATTGTTTTAGTGTCTAGGATCCTAGATAAAGCCCAGGACATTCTTCTGCTTGGTTTTTGGGCATGCCACGAACGGAACGTCATGCACCAAGGAGCTCGCAGGCTTGTAAGGAAACAAAAGGCAGTGCCCTCATGCAAGCAGATATGGCACCAAAATGAAACAATGAGGAAGACCTAGATCAGTGTGTTAAATGGTGGCTGCAACTTGCCCATGGCCCAATTACTGTCTAAGCATTTTGCAGTAGAAAAGGAATATCAAGGACCACTTAGCAGGAAAAGAGAATTGAGTTTTTGTGGGTGTTTGCTGGGAATTCCTTCCAAATGTAAGAACACTATAAGAAAATGCATACAGATGTCATGTTTTCAGACAGATAAAGATGGTGCTGAGGGCTAATTTCATTAATTTAATCTCAAATTATCCTCATATTTTGGTAGCAAATGAGAGATTTGTTTTTGTTTTCGTGGCACGAGGCTGACTTTCCTGGTCTGTTTGATGTGTCAGAGAAGGAAAAGCGCACATGAGAGAGTTGGGAAGATGAAACCAGCAGACTGAGAGCTACCACCTAACTTTGTGGTGGTGTACTCCCTGAGTGCTGGTGGAATGAGGCTAAACTGAACCTGTGAACAAGAAGGAATGTAGTGCAGTAAAGTTATGAGGAGAGAATATGCAAGATTTATGCATAGCATGAGCACGGGAACCTGAACAGAGCACCGAATCAAGGAAAATATTTTGATTCTGAAGCTTATGCTCTGTACAAGGAGAGAGGCTTAGGGGAAAGATCAGAAGACTGATTATCTAAAATTAATAAAAAGTAAGGCTGGAAGGAATCATACAATATATCACTACCCTGTAAGCTTGTCCCACTATCATCAGTCTCCACGGAAGGATCACACTGTTCTTGAAGCCTTTGGGAACGTTACTTCAATCAATGCTTAGCAGTCATTGCTGCTCAATTTTTCCTCGTGTAACTGAGTCTCCCACGCCGTGAGGGAAGGCGATCACTTCTTGTCTTGTCCCCGGAGCTGCAAAGCCATTTTGTTTCTGTCCTTTCTATGAATGCTCCTAAGTGTAGCTGCAGAGTATTTTTAGGGAAGCAAGCCAGTGCTGGTAGAATCTGGATTTTTAAGAGCGTGGACTCTTAAGCTCTTTTCTGACACCTCCCTCTCTCAGCCTTGATCTTGGCGTTGCTATAAGTTGCTTGAGGAGGAGATGAACCTGTGCATTTATAGAAGTTGAGGAGGACTTTTAAATAACACAGTACAAACCCCGTACAAGAACAGTTGCTGTTAAGAGTTGTATTTATTTTTGTTAACTAGGTTTGCTGTATTGAAAAGTGGATTCCAAAACTGAGGGAGGAAATAAAGGCGGAAGACGAGCTTCCGTGTTGGAAGCAGTGGTATGCTCAGCAATGGAGGAACAATTCCCTCATCAGTTGAATAACTTAGTAACAAAAAATAGAGTAGTTTTGAAAAATGTGTTCATCAGCTCTTTAAGCTCAGGCCCTTGTTGTGTTTCTGTATTAATATTCTCTAGCACAAATCTGCCCTGTCAGGACCTGTGTTTTTCTTGTATTTCTCTTCAGTGTGTGTGTCTGTATACTAAGTTTTACTGGTATTTACTGTCTGTCCATCACAATTTTAACTCTGAGGACACTCTCGTGATGTGGAGATATGGGACACAAGGACTGATGTTCTTTGTGGCACAACTCCCAGTCCTCTGCTAACATCCTCGGAGTCACCGTAGTCCCCGAGTGACCCCTATTCCTGAGGCTAAGCCTGCAGCTTCTCCAAACTAAGTTTTCATTTCCAGTTTTGCCAAATCCTTAGGTTAAGACTGTACAAAAATAAACATGGTGGCTCTTCACAGGACTAGTTTTGCGCTGAGCTAGAAGGAACGAGGAGACAATGTACAGTTGATTTTGCTCGTTATGTAAATAAGAGCACAGATGCAGATTTGAGCATCTGGGAAAAGTCGATCTGCAGAGTCAGAGATGTTTCACATAGGAGATGAACGGGCTGTGCAGTATCTGGTCCACTTGAACCAAAGCACAGGGTTGGGCCTGTGTAAATCAGCCCTTGAGCTGCACCTTCTGTGCTGCACCTCAGGCTCGGGCTGTGCAAGCACACGGGGCTGCTAAGCACCATTCACCATTCAGCAGCTTAATTTCAAGTACCAAGTGCAGTAAGCTGTCAGATACCAGGTTAATACTTCTCTTTTCAGCTGTTTATTGTAACAACAAAAAGCAGCACTGTAATTATGCAATGGAACAGGCATTGCTTGTGTTTTACCCTTTTAGAAACTGGTGTTTAGGAATTAGAAATGAAAACTGGATGCATTTGAATGTTTTTCTTTTTTGTTATTTTTCAGATGGTGGTAAAAACCTTCATGGATATGGACCAGGACTCAGAGGATGAGAAACAGCAGTATCTCCCATTAGCCTTGCACCTTGCATCTGAATTCTTCCTCAGGAATCCCAATAAAGATGTGCGCCTTCTAGTAGCATGTTGTTTGGCTGATATCTTTCGAATCTATGCTCCTGAAGCTCCATATACTTCCCATGACAAACTTAAGGTAAAATCCTCTAGAAAATAAAGTGCTTCTCCTAATACATCCTCCTGTGCTTCAAAAAAAAAAAAAAAAAAATCTGTTTTTACTTTTGTTTGTAACGATGTTCAATTTTAGTAGGGATGTTGCTTTCGTCCTGTGAGTCAATATGGTATTTCAAGGTTGTTCCTATAAAAGAGTGCTGTTTCTAGCAATATCTGTGGTGGTGACTTATTTCTGTCAATGCCTATGAAAGACAATTGAACATTTTGATTTATGGGTTTAGAGAAGTGGGTAGATGTCATTAAAGAAGAATTGTTTCTGTATACTCCGCTGAATCCAGTTTGTAAACACTTTGTCATTTGCATTTAACAGGACATATTCTTGTTTATTACAAGACAATTAAAAGGCTTGGAGGATACGAAGAGCCCTCAATTTAACAGATACTTTTACTTATTAGAGGTAACATATTGTAACTTTCAATAGATGATATTTGTTCTGAGAACCTTAGAAGTGTGATCAGCCTTTCTCTGTATGTGGCAGTATACTTGGAAATTGTCTTTTACTCTGTAAATTGCATCAAACAAGTTAAAGTTCAATGTATTCCTTCTTGTAGCTGTTATAATCCAGTTAGCATTTAATAAGTCCCTGCTGCCTATAGTTGAGGACATGTTAAAATGATTGATATTTATTAACATTTAGTCTTTCTCTTACAATTTTGTATATTCATTTTTTTGTATCATGCATTCTTAAGGTTTTATTACCTTGTCAAGAGAGAGTTTCAAATGCTGATTAGAATGCAAATGTGCTTATAGTGATCACAGAAGAAGGAACATAAGATTTTAGACAAAAAAAGTTTGATTTTTATCAGTGTGCATGCAGTAATATATAAAATCTTGTTTATAAGCATTTTATTTTTTAAAAATCAGTTAGCATTTCATAGCATCAGAAAGATGAGAGTGTAAAGGTATGGCCTTACCTGTTACGTAACAGATTTTGTCCATTTGCTTTTGTACATATGAAATTGAATTATTCTTTAGTTTTCTTCTAAATGTGTATTACAAATCCTCTTGTTGTTAAGACCTGTATATACACAAAGCAGATATGCAATCTCTTTTCCCAAAGGCTTTACAGTAAATTTAGTATTTTTCTTTATATACGAAATTTGAATTAGTATAATCATATTTATGTTGCTTAATTCAAAGTTGTAATTCTATAATTTGAATATCCCACTTTCCTTTTAGAATTTAGCTTGGGTTAAATCTTACAACATCTGCTTTGAGTTGGAAGATTGCAATGAAATTTTTATTCAACTTTTTAGGACTCTTTTTTCAGTTATCAAGTAAGTTGAATTACTTTAATTATATTTAAACTGTTAAAGAATCATTATTTTTGGGGGTGCACTGAATTATCAAGTGTAAGTGTATAGATCTGAGCAGGACAGGTCTCCTAATGAGGAGATTCAAGTAAAACAAGCAAAAGGCAAATTAGTCATGTTATAGAGGGATGTGTTTCTAAGAGTTTCTAAGATTATTGATTTTTATAAATCTCTTGTCTCGGTTAGAAAGTTATACTCCATTCTGACTCATTTATCTGCAGTTGTGTTGCCATGACTGGTTCCTTGTCTGCTCCTTTTGTTTCTCAAAACTCTGTGCTCTGGGTCCTTGTTTGGCTGGGAATGGTCAGGTAAAATGATTAAAGTTTTCAGGTGTGCAGAATGGGGGTGAGTGCAGGCTAAACAGCATTAGGTATTGCTCTGTTCTTAAAAATGGTATTTGTCAGTGTCTGAAAATTTATTAACATGTAAATGTACATTTTTTCTTTTCATTTTCCCAGTAATAGTCATAACCAGAAGGTACAGATGCATATGCTAGATTTGATGAGTTCTATCATCATGGAAGGCGATGGAGTAACTCAGGAGCTGTTGGACTCCATTCTGATTAACCTCATTCCTGCACACAAGGTCTGCAAAGTAAAATGTGATAGAAATCTACTATTTAAACATTGAATTTTGCTTGTTGCTTCTCTTTTCAGACACTGGAGACCATTGTAACTGCACCTTCTCCCTTTTAAGAGTGGGTTGAAAATTCCCTTTGAGAATTACTCGATGCTGTTTCCACATCTGGATTTCTCAGTACTGAGAGATTCTGTCTTCTTGCCAGCTTGCATATAGTGTGTTTGCAAAGAAACTTAAGTATCTCCAAGCAAATTTAGTATTCTAATAAGAAAGCATTTTGTTTTTGTTGCAAAGTATTTTGATTACCTTTAAAAAAAAGTTCTAAAACTATGACTTCACAAGCTCCTTTTTATTGACAGCAACAGATTGTGGCTGATTAAAACTGTTGAGAGGAGTTGTTCAGAATGGTAGAAAATAGTCCTTTGGAAAATCTGTTCTTCTTTGGAAGCTATTTTTAAGCAGGATACCGGCACTCAGGAGTGAAAAAAGGGAGTGTAGATGTGTGTCAGGTGCAGGGTGATGCTATGAACAATCACTGGATGGTGCTGTGTCTACTTGGTATAGGCAAATTGCTGTTAATTTAATAGTATAATTTTGCCCAGTGAAGGGACTTCTCTAATAAGATCCTGGTAAGAGAGAAGGTAAACTTGTCAGAAGTTATTTACAGAAGTTAAAAAAAAAATCTTGAAATAAATATGAATTATTTGAGAAGTTTGGAGCCTGTTCAATAGGAATCCCAATTTGTTCAGATAGGGGAGTGGAGAGCTCAGGCCCATGACCTTAATTCTGACCTTAGTTGGCGCAATAAGGAGAGGCTTGTAGCTATTTCCACTTACAGCTCTTTTAAACTTCCCACTGTTTTTATAGGACTGCAGATCATTTTTGTCCAGTTCTGTGAAATTATTATAAATATTTCTTTAAGGAAAAAAAGTTAAAAATATATTGGGATTTACTCCTTTTTAAAATATCTTTTAGACCAATAAAGACTCCATCTTCATTGATTTGGCCATCGTGACTGTTCAAATTACACTCTGTGATCCGTGCTCAGTATCATACTTTGCTTGGTATTTGGCCTCTGACTTCTTTGTTTCCTTTTAACATTAGAACTTAAAGTACTGCTTCAATGTGTTGGTTTTAGATTTGTCAGAAGGTTCTTTCGTCTGCTCTGTATGGCAGAGTTTGACTGCAGTAATTATATTCTCCTTCCATGGACAGATCTCCTAGGAAATCCAAGATTGTGTCAATTGTCTGTCCTTAGCTATGGGAATCAGAAGCACCATAGCATGAAAAGCGTAGTCTGTTTACCTGTGCAGGATATATAGTAATAAGACTTCTACTTCCATGCAAAATAATTGAATAGTAACTATTGTCAGTTTATTAAATAATGAAGATATCACTGTGTCTAGATTATTGTATTTAATAGAAGTTCTTTCTTTGTAGAGGAGCTGAAATATCTGTTTTTGGATATGGCTTCATTTTAGATTTCTAAACTCTCTTGCTTTGTGTAAGACAATACTGCAATTAAAAAGAGATACCGGTACCTCGGCCTGCGGTGTAGTCTGTGTCAGCATCTGTATTACATTCATTTGTACTTTTATCAGTGAAGTAGCTTTGCTGTACGTTGTTCATCTCTCTGTGTGCTAATGTGATTCTTCTCTGATAAACGTAGATTTTGAATAGCAGTATCAGAAGAGCCATGACATCAGTCTGTAGTTCTTTTTATTAGCTTTAATGCTTTTATTTAGTCAGTTTAGTGTTCCTTTTCCCCTACATTCTGTCAAGGTTATTTCTTTAAAAATGTATATTTCTGGTATTTGAAATCAGTGCTTTCTTCTGCTTCCTTTATGATCAGTCTCTCATGAGCAGTCCAGATCTTCAGGACTTCGTTTTCTGCCTAACGGAATGGATATGTATTTTTTGTTTATACAAATTTTTAGCTCTATGCGCGTATGTATAAAATAGCCCATCACCAAGTGGATTGCACTGGATCTGGATTCTGCGTTTGGAGGCAACATTCTTGCTGAAGACGCTGGGCATATAAGAAATACAGAGGGAAAGCAAAAAAGCTTCATAGCAATCAATCCTTTTCCTGTATGAACAGTGAAGTTGGCAGTCTTGTATTTTAATATTGACTTACTGCCAGCAAGATTCTGGTCATGGTCTGGTTTGGAAATAAAATGTGTGACACTGTATGGAAGTAAGAATTTGGGAAGAGCTTATGCATCTGCCCCTGGTGTATCGGGAGACAGCGGCTTCCCGCTGCGGGAACGGGGAGGCTCCTTCTTTGTTGCAGCCTCGGGCCCTGCATATCTCTCTGCTATCTCTGATGAGAGCCATCTTTCTAGTTGTCAGCTTATCAGCTGCAAGAACACGGGGAAGTAATTTTCAGGGTGAACTTGCCCAATACTGGCTTTCTGAGAATCAGTCATCCTAAGGTTTTAGCTCCATTTTTTTTTTCTGCCATAACTTGTAATTTCAAGACAATCACCTAATCCACCCTCTTTTTTTATTATTATTTTTTTTCCCTTCAAAGTGCAGTAATCCCTAGATGAGATACTGCATATTGGATGTTGTGAAGATTTGGACAGTCACATTTTTCAGATGTGCTCTTGATTTCTTGCTTGCTTTAGAGGAATAAAAACAGTGTAGACATTTGTTATGTTGCAATCAGACATTTACTTACTGCTAAATGCATCCCAAGTTTAGGTGTTTTTCATGGGTTTTCTCAGCAGGTACTTTCAATGAGTATGTAAGGGGGAAAAATAATCCCTTTAAATAATATGTATGACAAGTTATACTAATTCATTTCTCAATATGGTAAATTTGGTGCATATTGACTACCAAAATATGAAGGTATGGCATTTTTTCTTAAAAAGCTTTAGTTTTTAAGTAGGAAAAATATTATTACATTTTATCTATTACTATATTCATCAGTAAAGGTAACAACTAAAGTGATAAACTCATAGGAAAATGTGTTAAAAGGGATGTGGCTGACGTACATGTTTGTTCTCAAGTTCTGAAAAACTAATTTTAAGATTTTTGTAAGCTTACAGCTATGTAATTGGAATAAATGAACTTTGATGGCCTTGAAAACAAGGCATATCTTTCCAGAAATGTGGTCTAAATTTGGCAGAGAGAAGTACAGTAATCTGAAGTAGATTGCAACCTTTCAAAATTTCGTTTTTTTTTCTTTATTTCAGAACCTTAATAAACAAGCATTTGATCTTGCAAAAGTCCTACTGAAAAGGACGGTCCAGACCATTGAACCATGTATTGCCAACGTGAGTAAATTGATTCATTCATATTACCTACTGCCTTCTTATTGTCTTGATTTAATCTTGTTTGTTTATTTGAAAAATAAATATTTATAAAATACCAATTCTTAATGAAAATAAAAGAATATAATTTTCCAAATAGAACATTCTTAACTTGCTAGTAAAAGAAATGTGAGGTGATTCAAATAACTAAAGGGGAAATTTCATCTGCCTTGTTTTAAAATTCAGCAACTAAATCCAAACTGGAGGTCTTAGATGACCTGTCTTTCAGCATTACTGAGTACCAAAAAATCCTGTTGCAACAAAATGAATTGTTAGTGCCCCATGTGTCCAGCAACCAGTCAGCTTTGCTTTATCCTAGCTGTAGGCTGAAACATTTCAGACACTCAGCTCTTTAACAGACTTTGTTTAGCCTGAACTTGCTTTACTCAGCCTGGAAGAACTCAGTTTCCTATAAGACTTGCTGCTACTGTCACTGCTCCTGTTGAATGTCAGCAATGGGCTCTACCTGTTGCAATATACAGCGACTTCATTCAGTCTTGTGGAGAGCAAAGTCCTATCTGTATTCCTGTCTGTTCTCTTCCTTCATTGCTGCAGCCAATAGTGCTCTTAAAAGTCAAAGAGGGTTAAGAGGGAAATCAGACAAATTCATGAAGGATTAATCAGTAGCTGTTTAAAAGCTCGGGGAGTTTCACTGACAAGTACCACCTTCCAATTCCCATATTTCTTTAAGGTTTTGTAATTAGTCATAGCTGGGAACAGGATAGTGGTTAGAGTGACCTTTGAGTTAATTAATATTGTTCCTCTTACATTCTTAATCAAAGGTAAAATAGCTTTGTAGCACTTGCACTGCACAAATATTATTATTGTTAATCCACAGGATCAATGGGAAGAATTTGTGCATATTAAAATTTTACAAATATAGGACAAATTACTTGTACATTAGGCAACGTTATGGGTTTTGTCTTTTTTGCTGACAGATCACTAACCATCTTATGCTTAGCAAATTACTATCAAATCAAATCACAAGACCTATTATAAATTGGTACCGTTCTTTAAAACTGAGTAAAAGTGGAAAAGCATATTTTTCAGCACATGACCTTCAATTTGAGCTGCTTTGAATTTTAAGAAAACTGAAAATAAGACATTAAAGCTATTTTCAACTCCAAAATGTATGGTTATGAATTTTTAAATTAGCAGCTCCTTTATTGCCTGTTAATTTTGCTTGGGGAGGGGAGAATGGAGTAGATGAGTTCCTTGGCTATTAAATGATCAATTTATCATGAATTAATTGGTACTGGTGGAAGTAATAAAACTGAATTATAAAGGATATTTGGGTTGGATTTGCTTGAGGGGTGACATTTTTTGATCTAACAAAATATGTGCTTTGACTACTTCCTAATTAAGCTATTAATTGTATCACGTTAAAATTTTTATAGAGTATTTTCATTAAGTCAATTTGCTAAATAATATTGTCTGGATTCTAGTTTTTTAACCAGGTTCTGGTACTGGGAAAATCTTCAGTAAGCGACTTATCAGAACATGTGTTTGACTTGATACAAGAGCTTTTTGCCATAGACCCTCACTTGTTGCTGTCTGTCATGCCACAGCTTGAATTCAAGCTTAAGGTGGGTTGCAGTGTAACATACATAGCTACAGATTTAATAAATGTTTTACTGGACTGATAGAACTTTTCTGGTTATAATTTTGTTTCAGAAATAAACGTATCTCTAACTAGGACTACTGATTTTTTTGTCTATTTTTGGTCTTTGCAAGTATGTATTACACATAAATATAAAATATGTAGTCTTTATGATGATATATGTGTATGATCTTATGTAAATGTTACCTATACTTAACCTTTGGATTTGACTGAAATGCATTAAGTATGTAGACAGTGGTTGGTTTCTCTCATGGAATGTAGAGTGCTGCATTTAGAGATTGATTTGTAGAATTTCCTTGGATAATATCATGCTTTTAACAGGAGAGGAAACTATTTCTAAATATTTTCTTACAAATGTTACAATCAACTGGTAAGTCAGCTGACTCTTTTTGAAAAGGATGAATAGCATCCTTTAAAATAGTGCATTTACTCTGGTTTTGTTTGCATTTGGGGAGGGAAGGGGACAGTTGCGATTGAATAACTTTGTTTTTCATGAGAGAGTAACTAAACAGTAGCTGAACGGATATGGTGAGAGCAAACAAAAATAATGAAAACAATAATAACCAAGGAAATTATATTCTAAATGCCTTTTGTTTAAATAATGCCCATCTGTTTTATATAAGCACCTTAATTGCTGTCTGATCTTTTGCATAAAAAAGTAGTTCATAAAATATGTTCTAAAATAACAACGAGATCATTGACTGTTGAAACTACCAGAGACATACATTATTCAAACTGCAGTGTGCTGCTTATGCTTGAAAGAGAAGGAATTTTTCAAAGTGCCATCCGATTAGTGGCTGTAATATGTTAACTTAAATACATATTTGTATATTCTTCTTCATATTCATCTAATGATCTGCACAGGGGGACTGGAGATTTTCAGCAGTTATTTAAAACTCACATTTTAATCTAATTCACCTGAACAAGAAGAAAAAGGAAGAGAGAAATTATTAGGATGTTCCAGGTAATGATTTACGGTTTCCTTTGTACTTTGTTTTTTAGAGCAATGATGGAGAAGAGCGCTTGGCTGTTGTTCGACTCCTGGCTAAACTCTTTGGCTCTAAAGATTCTGATCTGGCGACCCAGAATCGTCCTCTTTGGCAGTGCTTTCTTGGGCGGTAAGAGAGCTGGGGACACGCTTCTGGGTTTCCATTCTTCCTTTAGGCTGTTTTCCTTATCCTGTACTGTACCTTTCTTTTAGAGGACTTCAGGGGTGTTTTCAGAGGATGTAACTTTTTGTATTTGGACGGTAAATTCTCTTGTTAAATCTTTAGAGAGTTGCATAAATTATATTGTAGAACTGTATTCTCGAAGGATTGATATGTGGTTCTCGGATATGGGAACATAGCTTAGAGATATAACAGCATTGTCTAGAATTCAGAGTACAGTTTAACTCCGCCTCTTTGTTGTGTAATTCCTCTTTTGACTGAATACTTTCTAGCAAATATAAAAATAATTAGTGGTGAATGTTTTCAAATGGTACATATTACGTGGAGATTTTATCTATTTTTAATTCCATATATGTAAAGGCCAATGAATAGTCTTCATCATCCATAGAGAATTACATTCAGAAGTTTAGGGATAAAGTCCATCAGGTCACCCTTTCATACAGCACATTCATCCTTTCAGTTTTGTCTTTCTTAGTTTAATAAGAAATAGTATACAACTTTTGTATGTTTGAGGTACATTATGGAGATAAGTTCAAAATATTTCTCATGTAGTATTTTGCCTTCTAGAAGTATTTCACTAGTTAATGGGACTTATTATCAACATATGTTACTACATAGAGAATAATCTTGATTTGCAAGACTAATTAAAAATTAATGATCACCATCATCTCTCCCTCTAGGTTCAATGATATCCATGTCCCTGTGAGATTAGAGAGTGTGAAATTTGCCAGTCACTGTTTAATGAACCATCCAGACTTAGCAAAAGACCTCACTGGTAAGATACTAATATAAGGGTTTAGAAACGAAGAAGGAAGAATGTCATTATTTCTGTGCATAACAGTATAGTTCTAAAATGCATGAGGACCAAGTTGAATGTTGGCTAGAAGAGCTAATTAATGAGTAGATGCTTTCTGCTGAAGACAAATGCCAGTTATTAGGCAGAGGAGGGAATGTAACATTGCCTGGTCTTTCTGTGAGTCTTGTAAAGAGCTTCTGAGGTAATGCCTGGTGGAATGAGTCTAAAAGCACTGTCACATCCTGATGAATGTGACATCCTGATCAGCCTATCAAAGCAAGTGTTCATGAAACATACCGGGAGTTTTTGTTTATTCTTTAAATAATATCTTTGCTAGTACTGTCTTCCGCTGACTTTAGAAAATGTCACTGTGCTCCTCTAAAACATGGAGTCTCTGCCATTAGTTCAACATAATTTTAATTATGATTTGAATTTCAGCTTTAGCTGCGAATATTGTTCCTTTTCAATGCAAGCTAATCCTCAGTGACTTTCAGTATTTTTAATTTATTATTTACGTTATTATCTCCTTGGGAATAAGAGTGTCGTCTTGCTCATTTCGTAATGTTTTCAGTATATTCTAGTCAGTTTTATTTCACTTCATTACTTCTTGAAAACTGATTGAAAAAGCCATTCACTTTTATAATCCTTAAATATTTAAAGTTACCTAAGATATCTTTTAATATTTAATGTGAAAAATGCTGGAAGAACAGATGTTTCTTTCAAGCAGTTCCATGTTTAATAGATTATATTGTTCAGGATATGTATGGCCGACAACTCATTGGAAGTTGAAAGACATCATATCTACAAAAAGAAAGCTAATTTACTCATTCTTTCTGATTATAACAGAATATTTGAAGGTTAGATCCCATGACCCAGAGGAAGCCATTCGACATGATGTTATTGTTACAATTATTACTGCGGGCAAGAGAGATCTCTCTTTAGTCAACGACCAGCTGCTTGGCTTTGTCAGGGAAAGAACATTAGACAAACGGGTAAGTTTTAATGTTTTGTTTTTGGTAGTATCTGTGTCTGATACAAATGGTAAAAGCAAAAACAAACAACAAAACCCAACCCCATCAAAAGAGAGAACCTTAGAGTTGATTCTAGCATGCTGTGACAAAAATGATTTTCTTATTAGAGCATCTTAATGAGTATCCCATATTATGAAGACACCAATATACATGTTATCTATGAAAACAGTGAAATAAGATCACTGTTTTACAAGAAGCATTGCCATACTGTAAAGAATATAAGAATAGCCATATAGGTTTAGATTGACATTCCCTGTAGCACAGTGTAATTCTCACAGTGGTCAATTCTGGCTTCCAGCAATTTGTAATCTAAGGATTTCTTAAGTCTCCTTGATCATAGTCATCATCGCTTT
>JAVCKT010027864.1:29353-43135 GCA_032273925.1 Rhynchotus rufescens | reverse complement strand
CTACTTTATCCCTATACCAAGAGAAAATTGGAGAACGTAAAGACTGAGGCAGCTCCATTTGTTTCTATTGAAACTCGTTGTTTTGGCAACCAAGAACAGAGCCTAAGTTGATATGTCCCGTTTCCTTTTCACCTTTCCTCCGCTCTCCATTCTCACTCCTGAGATTTAAATTGGAAAACCAGTCAAATGTTCTCCTTAGACCTGCAAGTCTAATTCTTTGTAGTCATGTTTTCAAATGAAAATGCCTGGTTATGTGTAACATATGGGTTTTATAAAGATGGCTATGTATTAAATATAAAGTAGAAAAAGAAGGAATAAGGTTTATTATTTTACACAATAGAGTGGATACCATATATGGCCAATTCTTGAATTAAATGAGTTTTCCAAGAAAATGTTTAGTCTTTCATTGAACAATTATTTTAAATACTTCGCCACCAAGAAAATAAGGCAGTGTAAGTTTTATGAACATATATTTTTTCCCTTCACAGAAACGTTTGCTTGACTGACCCCTTATAGTTCCAGAAACAAATATGAATACATTTGCTTGAAATAACAAAACCACACACAACATTTAACTCATTAGGAAGATTTAGCAGTGGCTCAATACTTCTTTTGGCTGAGTGCTCTGGATGAAATCCCACATATACATTTTTGTGTTTTACCCTGATACTTTTACTTCAGTTTATACAGTAATCTGTGTCAGACAGTGTGCTTCAAGTAGTATAGAAAGATATTTGCTTATGGGCTGTCTCTGTCAAAAGGGCGTGTGCGAAATAGATTTTTTAAATTAAACTTTTTTAATGCATTCCACTTTACGGGTGGTACAGCAGAGAATTAATGGAGATGGTCAACTCGTATTCCCTACCACTTAAAGAATAAACACAACCATTGGGTAACGGGATATTATCACAAATGTAAGGAGGAAAAAATGCCTCATTTCTAGAGAAACTATATCAGAATGTCCTCTTTCTCTTCATGCCTAACACATGCAGAAACAATATCAGCTAAACTGTAAATTTAATTACAAGTAAGCTCATAAAATGCACTAGCACTGTCTCCCTGAATCAAACTTTTATTGGCTTCACTTTTTAAGTGTCAGAATAATCATTTGTGAGATTTCTCCTTAACTATCTTTCATTTATGTCTATCTAGCTGACACTCATACTTAGCACCCTTGCAATGTTAAGGCAGCTGATGTAGCTCAAGTCTTGCTGCACAAGCTTTTCCATCTGAAACTCACCAAATGCCATTCTGTGATCCTAATACTCAACTGCTTACTGGGCAAGACCATGTATATACTAAGACATTACTTTGCCTCTGGAGGGGTGGCAGAGTCTAGTCCTAAAGAGGCACATGTATGTACAGGTCTTAATCCATCCTTCCACAGATATGTCTGACTGGCTTAAGTAGGATGGTAGGGCAGCTTCTAATTCTTCTGGTCACACTTTATTTTACTCTGGTTATTAGACATTAGTCTTAAGTTTTCTCTAGTTTTTAGCAATTTTAAAAAATAAATGTTGTCCAGGAATGAGCTATACACTGAAAATTAATCTATCCTTTTGTTTAAGTAATTGTTAGCTGGGACTGATAATTTCTTTGTTTGGAGCAGATATGGATATTGACTTGGCCTTCTAAATCGGTGCACCATGCCGCAAGCTGTCTGCAAGTATCAGTATGGAGCCAGACATAGTAGATGCTGAATATACTATATAATGGATGTGTCCCTGTCTAACAAAAAGCCTATTTTTTTTTTTAATGGAAGAGAAATAATGAGACAACCTCACAGCATTTTCGTCCACATTTCTCTTTTCCTTCCCATAAAAGGTCTCAAAGAAATGCAAAGCACCACTGAAGAGTTCAAAGACATACCTCAGAATGTGACTGCACGTTCAAGGCACACTGACATATCCAAGATGGGATAGTTCTCTTGGAGAAAAAAAAAAAAGGAGAGAGAGAGAAAAGAAAGAAAAAAGCTCACCATACAAAATACAATATACAACATACAATATCTTGTTCTACTGTGTGAAACTCAATGCATCCATTTTGCTCACTGAGCAAACTAGGTCCCAGAGCATAACACATACAATAAATCTATCCAGTTTTTCCATAGGAGCCAATTTCTAGAGAAGCTAAAAATTAGTTGGTGTGAATGATGCAGAGACTGATGCAGTCAAATTTATAAATTGTGTTGAAAAGTTTGACATGCTGAACTAGATTATACATCACTAAGTAATTGATAAGTACATTACATTCAAAGAAAGACCTGCTAACATAAGTGGAGCTTTTTTTTTAATATCATTGTGTATCCTGGTCATCAATTCATTGCCAGTTGCACAAATTTTCCTTTATTAGCTGTGTACAAATGCAAGTTTATTATATTCTGGTACTCAAAAAAAAAAAAAGAAAAATATATCAAAGCCTTTAACGTCCATTTTGGGGCCTTTTTCCACTTAAGGAGAAAGTTTTCCCTATATTTAGTGAAGAAATGTAAAAGTCCAAATGAAGTATGTGCAATATTAGCAACGATTGGAGAGCTGATGGGGAATGGGAGGAATATACAATTTCCAGTCAGTCCTCAGTTAAGAGAAAATGAGGTAAAATAGAGTTCATAGAAAGGTTCTGGGAGAAAAAATAGAAATTTTAAAAAATCCTCCCCCAAAAAAGAAATCTCGATTTTATACTAGCTATTCAGTATATTTCAAATCTTCCACTGATGATCTGCATTTATTTCAAAGGAAATAAAAGCGTTCTCTCTGTAATTACTAGAATATCTGCCCTGATCCAATGCCGATTACAGCACAGGGTCTTAAATCTCTCTAATCTGTCTGAAATGTTATTAAATATTAGATTTCAGTGTGATTTGTTTTCTTATCACTTTACTTGTAACTTTACTGCCATTCACCGCCAAGAGACCTTGAACTGGAGGCTGCTGCTTTAATTTCAATTTGCTATACTAAAATGCAAAATTAAAGAAAAATGAAGAAAGTTGAATATTACCGAGGAATGTGATTGATAACTTTGTGTCATTTTTGAGTTGTAATATTATAAACTGAATTTTATGATACGTACTGTAATAGTGACATATTTAACATTTTAAGGCTGGATATTATCATTTTATGGGGCAAAATGGGTATTGTTAGAAGATTATACTGTAGTGCTTTGTCAAATCCTTGTATATTAAATACCAAAACACTATGATAAAATGATGGTAAGAGCCTGACATCCTTTCAGAGAAGTAAGAAAACTTGTCCTTACATCTCCTGTCTACTTTGAGATATCATAAAGGTCTCTGGTCAGTGAGAACTGTAATGCACAGCATTTGCCACAATACTTAGCCATTAAGAATAATGGACATTATGGAGGGCGGATAATGGACATTAAGAGCTTACAACATATTGGCAGTTTTAACTTGAAAATGACAAAACAGGGGATGTTTTTATATCCCTGCAACTTCTGTTTTGCTCCTGGGCAGTTCCAGTTTGACATATGCCCAAAGAATGTGTATAGAAACTGCCACGAGGATGCTTTATGGTTGCTTTTTCCTTATGCATTTTCTGGTTGCAGTTTGCCTGGCAGAAGAGACATCCTCTCCTCTGGGCCACCAACCAGGCTCAGATTCCTCAACATCCAAGCCCACTGATCCATTTCTGGCTTGCTGATAATGGCAGTGCTTGTTGATTTTTGAAACATTTTCTTCTCATGTTCTTTACCTCCCTTCTTCTCAGTCCATCTTTAAACTTTAGGAACCTGGACTACAAAGGAACAAGTGAGCCTAGAAACCTGCGTTGAGTCTTAGAGCAAGCTGCCTCACGGATGTGCAGCATGGCATCACATTGCATTAATGTTGGCATGCAGTTATCTTAATAAAGGATGATGACCTTTTGCCCTTCTGGACTGAGAATGTGGAATTGTATTCTATAGTCAGCAATCTAAAGCTCAGATAATGCCCAAACTCAAAACAAAACCGAAGGGAAAATAATAATCTATAACAGCATTAGGTGATATGACTGTAGCATGCAGTATACAAATAGCATTAACTCTGCAAAGTGCAACATAATTATATGTGTAGCATAGGAGTTTATAAAAGATGAGGACAGCACAAGATCTGTATCCTTGGAAATCTTCAAATTGGGATACAAAGTAAACAATTCCATTGTGCTTTGTCTGCTAGATCACTATTAACTATCATCCAAGCAATGTTCCACCTTAAGAGTCTATCCTATCCCTAAAGTACCTATAATAAAATGAGGCCACTGAGACTTGAACACGTCTCTCTCTCTCTACTGGTTGTAATTCACCAAGTAGAAATGTTGCACAAGGTCAGTTTATGTGGAAAAATCCATATCAGCAGAGGCAGAGGCACGTGTAGACCCTCATTACAGGACAAGATGATAGGATTTCAAATTTGATTTCTTGATGAGCAGAGTCCCCCAATCAGAAAGGCATCCCCCAATCAGAAAAAGTGGGGACTATTTTTTTTTTTTACACCTATGTAAAAGATAAAGAAAGCTTTCAATATCAGTGTCACAGATTTGTTATTTATATAAGTCTCCTTGGGGAGCGTGGATTTTAGAACTCACAAATTAAAAGGGCTGTGGGATATGAATGAATTTTCAGGCCCACTAAAAATGTAATAAAAATGTAAGATAAGGGTTTTTACTTTGGATATGTCTGAATATGAAAAGATAATCTAGCTACATTAGATGTTCATTAAAGGGTTAATCATAGAGTTGGCTGCTATAGGAAGCTTAGCCATTCTGGTGACGTAGTGCTGCAAGCATGATAATTTACTCCTTAAATTTGTCATCTCTTGCTGGCGAGATTTAAGGACAGAGTTCTGCTGAGATCCTCTCCTCCAAATGCAGTTCTGCAAAGTTCTTACTAACTGATAGAGCTTCTGAGTTTGCTTTCAGATTCACATCCCTAATAATATCCTAGCACCTTGACTGTCTTCCTCTCCTTTCCTGTATTTTGTTCACTTAAATACAAAAAGGGAAACACCCTTCATTTTAGTCTGTCAGTATTTGCTTTCTTTTTTTCTTTTTTCTTTTTTTTCTTCTTTTTTTCCAATTCTAGAGAATCTAAGAATAGCAAAATGTTAGAATAAGATTTGGGAAAACTTGCAAAATATTTGTCTCCATCATGTTCACCATTACCAAGAGAATTAAACTACAGATTGGTTCATTTAAGCCCAACTGAAATCTTAGTAAATGTTAAGGACGAACTTCACTGACAACAATCTGGAGAAGTTAAAATAGATTCTTCCTCCATTCATGCACAGTCCTGTAAAGAAAGGTCATGATCACATTCATGATCAAGTTCTAGCTTCAAAATAATCTCTGAGACATTAGTTTCAAAAGTGTCTTATTGCTATTACCTCAGGGCTCAATACAGAATAGAAATATTTATTTAAAAGAAGACAGTTTTGTTCAAAGTGAAAGGCCATTAAAAGTACTTTCATAAAAGAAACAAATAGCAGTCCAAAAAACAACCCAGATTTATACAATGAGGAGAGAAATAAAGCCTATCTGATCATGCTGAAAAAGTATGTGCACAGTTTGTTATCCAAAGCATGGAAATCAAGCTGGCTAATACTCTGTGAGTTTTGCTTTTTCTCCTCTCATAAAGCAAAGACCAAAAGGAAAAAGAAAAAAAAAAAACAGGGTGGAAAGCTGAGGGGAAAAAAGTAAACCTAGGTAGAAAGATTCTTTTAAATTTCACCTTCGGAGATGTCAGCAAGTATAAAAAGATGCAACAGCAACTGAAGAAATTATTACAATTATTAGGAGCTGTGTATTTTGCATAGGCAGAAGTCCCAGCCGATTTGCAATACCTAACAAGAAACTGCAAGGAGCTCTATGCAGGTTTACTGCGCCAAAGCCACGCAGCCTGCACAGAATCATTTCACTGACGCCCAGAGCAGGACGGCTGATCAGCCAAGGGGCAGGAAGGGTTCGGGACGGCCTCGGGATGCCTTGCCCCCGGCCTGCTCCGTGCAGGACCGGCGCTGCGGCGTGAGGAAGAGTACTCTGTGTGCTTGAACACCATAGGGTGCTGTTCTAAAAATGACTGCCCCTGACATATGATTGCTGTGACTTGGCTCGCTTCTCTATCAAGAAAAAAAAATCACCTAACAGACGAGGTTTTCTTCTAGAAATAAAAAAAGAAATCTGGTTATGTTTCAGCCTGGCAATATATTTAAACAGAGAAACCCAAACACCTAAGAGGCCTCTTGTATAGGGCTGGGTACCCCAGCAATAATTAAAGGGAACATTTTTATATTATGACTCAGTTGTGGGACAATACAGTCATAGCATTTGGACTTGTCAAAACAAACAAACCATGTTCAGGGAAATGTGTTGCACAAAAGAGCTAAACAAATTATGGGGTAGAGGCAAATGCGGCCACACTATCAGCATTCAAGACCTGAAGAAAAGAGTGGAAACTTTCAGGGTCTGAATGCAAGAGTGGAAAAGCTAATTGAGCACAAATGAAAGGATCTATTACGGCTGCAAGAATAAGTGAGAGTACAGGCAGGACAATACTCTCATTTATGATTCAAATATCCGTGGATAGTGGAGCACAGCTTTAAATACAATTTACAGCCTTGATTACAAATGATTATGTGCATCAACTTGGAAGGAATGCAAAAGCTATGAGCAAGAGAAAGAGCCTGCCTTGTCTGAAAGGAGAGGAAAGGGGATAAGTGAAGACAGAACTGGGCTGGCCAGTCAGAAGCAATCTGAATGTGCAGAATTATGAAATGGCGCTTTTAAAAACCTGAAGATGAACCGGTTAGTGGGCAAGAAGGCTCACATTTAAAATAACTGAATTGCCCAGCGATAAGATTATAAAGGGAGATTTATCCTAGATAATCACAGTGAGATTGGGGAAAGGGAGTATCATTCTGTCCTTGTGTCTTCCGAAAGCAGAATATAAAATTATGAATGCAGTAAAAATGATAAGTACTGCAAATGAAGAGCAAGGGCAGGCTTCTACTTTTACGGAAAGCAGCAGCAGTATTCTTCCTTGACCTGCAGAAGATTTGAAATGGGTTTCAAACAGTCCAAGTTATGGGTTACTTCCTACCCAGAATGTCCTTTTATGTTCACTGTTCTATTTTTAAGAGGCTTGAAATCTTATCTAGCAAAAATTATTTCTATTTACTTTTCTATAAGTTTGAAAATTCTAAAAGTTGCGTTAAATTTCTGTCATAATTTTTGTTGAGTTGGAATAAAGTTACCATCAGGTTTTCATGAACAGTCACTAACTCCAAAACTTTCATCTTTAGAGGTGCACAGATTGTTATGTTCTCATCCTTTCTATCCCACATTCACCTCAAGCTCTCGGGGACATTAAGCAGCACAAAAGCTAGTAATACTGAGAAGAAAAGTCATCTGTCTTCCACAGGTCATCATTTTGCAGTTCTCCTGGAGCCTACATGAAACCAGAAATTCACTAAATATCAACTGGTGGAAGCTATATCTTGGTAAGGAGGAGGAGAATTGTATCTTGGTACGAAGACGAGGAGAATCAAACAGATAGAAAAAAGTCATGGCCTTCATACTTGCAGAGCATCAGTTTGAGCGCAAATCCCTTCTAAAGTCTTTACTGGCACTGACTCTATGAAGAGTAACACATAGATTCCATCTACCTCTTCCTTTACATGGTCCTAAAACTTTTTTTCTGCCAAGTGGAAATTGCTTAAAAACAGGCATAGTTACTAGCTATGCACCACGGTCACCAAAATGAAACTTAAATTTATAAAGCTTTCATTCCTACTGCAAAATGCTGCAGCCCCTCAGCTCCACAAAATGAAGGCATTGTATTTTCATCACTAATAACATCACAAAATAATACTTCAGCTACCATTGAACACAGTTCAGGAGCAGTTTTGTAACCAAGGCTGCTGCATCCTTCATGATTTCTGTCCATGCACAATCTACATCTGTGTAACCTGGAACAAGAACAATGAGTTTGACACTATGGATCTGCATTCATGAACATCAAAAGTAACCACAAGGGCAAAAGCAAAGTCTTGCCCATTCAGTAGGTTTTCTTCATCACAATCATTAATTACAGGAGACAATAATACTGGGGCAAGCGTAAGCATTTTTGCTTCTTTTATAAGGGTTCAGCTGGCACCTTTCTTGAGCAAGGCAGTTAGCACGAATAGCCAAATATAGTACTATTTTCCCTTTTTTAAGGATGTTGTTCTTAGCATGAAAAAAAGAATGACACTATATGGCATGTGTTCCCAGTCTCAGTTTGGGTGTGGAAGAAAATAATGGCCACACACTGCTATACAATTACGCCTGTCTTAGAAAGGAATTATATTGATGTTTTTCTAAGAAATACCAGGTGGCTTATTCACCAAATAATGAAACATTAAATGGATCTAAAGATACTCGGCATCTGGCAAACGCTTACCTTGGACTCCCTCTCCCCCTCTTCAAGAAATGGTTTGCTTTTCCCAAGAGTTTTCTTAAACAGCTTCTCAACCAGGATTAAAAACAAACATCAGTGGACTGAAGATTAGTTAACTTATACTTGTTTATCCATATAGCTGGGAGACCTGTAAACGCACATAAGATGCAATCCCTCACTAATTTAGTAAATAGCTTCAATCATCAGAAGACCTTGTTTTCAAGGCCCATATTTCTCCTTAAAAAAATATGTTTTGTTTAACTTCATTTGATTTCTGCAAAAAAAAATCCCATTAAAAATAATAATACATATTAGTTAAATTTTTAGGAAGAGCAACAAAACTTTTTTTTCTTTTAAATTACACTGCATGAGAAAGAATGACAAACTCAGAAGTAGAAACACATCTAGGAGCAAAATGTAGCCCATATCCACGACTGGAGTCAGTGGGCACTGCAACAACTGTTGCTGTGGCCACGACTCAACAACAGCAATCAAAGGGAGACAGTCTGCAAACTTCTTCTGAAGCTGAGAACAAAGGGAATGTTGTGGTAGATTTTCTGCTACTTTCTCACTTTGCATTTATGGCAAAGCAAGCCCTGTCCATGTGGGAGATGGACATCAGCAGAAGAGTTGGGACCTACCCTGCCCCAATGCAGCACTGCAATGGAGGGTCCATGGAGGTGGTGCCAACAAACCAGCTGAGTCACTGGGAGAGCTCCGTTTGTCATGGAAATCCCCTGTGCTCCCATGAAGGATGAGAGTCCTGCAGAGACCATGGAGGAAACATCAGCTCCACCAGCCCATTAGTCACTGTGAGACTCAGTGTACTACAGCCTCCTACACAGCAACAGAATGGATAAAGCTGGTGCTTTTGGGGCTGCTGAGGTAATTCTTAAGTGAAAGCTTCCCTGTTTTTCTCATAGCTGCACATCACCCTGCATCTGCAAGGATGGGGTAAGCCCCATGGACCAGCATCCAAGTCAATGCAAGACTAGCACCCAACTCAGTAATAGCAGCTGAATGTCAGCTCAGGGGGCTGAAAACCCCCTGAATGAGGGGTCCTGACCCTCAGGACCAAGGGTCTACAGAAATCTATGATTTCATAAATACCAATAGAAGACACAGCAGACAAAGTATCTGATGAATTTTGCTTCTCTCCTTTTTTTTTTTTTTTGGTCCCGATTTAGGGAGCAAGAAGACAAAAAATCTTCGTTATGATCTCCTCTTCCAAATAGCTGGTGTTTAAAATTTTTAAAATTAGTAATGCTTTGGTCATCTCAGACCAGAGACTAGACAGATATCTCTCATTTTAAGAGATGACTACTCTCATAAGGAAATTTATGTGAATATGAATTGGTATCTATGTAAAATTCTACATCCTCTAGTACATCTACATAATAGTCATTTTCTAGAATATTCTCAATAACTCTAATTTTCAAGAAAAATGATTTATAACTCCAAAATTAGTATTTGAAGAAAAAATTGAAGTAATGCTCTGGTCTCATTTAAATATATGACAACTGTCTTTATAATGTGCAGAGCATTATAACCATTTATACATGTGCCAAGTGATATATTACCAAGCTGAACCTAGAGTTTCCTTTTCTTTTGTTCCTGGTTCATAACCTTGCTGTATTATCTTCCACAACTTTATAGCCCTGCTAATGCATAATTCAAGCCTCTTTATTGACAAAAAGCAGCAGAAAGAATATTTCAATGACACTTTCCCACGTAGATAGTATTGCTTTCACTTCAACTGGTATCATTTCCATACTAAAGCCAAATCTTTTAAAGTACATTAAGTATCATTTTCATTGCTTCTTCATAGTTGATTCACTGGGACAACTACACCTGTTTACCTCCATCTTCTGAGACTGTTTTATTTCAAAATAAAAAAAAAAAGAGGGGAAAAAGAAGGAGAAGAGTTTCCTGCCAAAGGAACGAGCTTCGGTTAAAACATTATGAGCCAATGTACGACATCAGCCTCAAGCTAATCTCTTGATTTAAATACAGCTCAGCTTCAGAGCTGATGTGACAGTTTCCTCAGATGTATGTGAGTAGGATCATTTGGATCATTCTGCAATCCTTGTTCTAATTCCTTCCCTTCACAAAATAACTATGTAAATAGGCATATATTGAGTTTCAGTGCATCGCTTACTGGAGGTCAAATTTATCCTTGCAGTCAGCTATGTAACTATGCAAAAATCCCAGTGATGTTAATGGAGTTGCTTTGAAAACACCCAAGTGGGAAAGAGAAAAGTGGGAAAGAGAACAGACTTTGCCTTTTTCACATGTTTGGGAAGGACAGTAAGAACTGTGAAGACTTTTATGGTCTTCCAAGGAACAGCATCCCTCTTCCTAATTGAACAAAATGGATACGGAATCATGGAGAGGCAGAATAATCAAAAACCATCAATTTAAGGCTTTAGAAACAGTTGTTTCAAACTCTCCACATCATTATCTGGGCAGGTTAAAACTGTTAAGACCTGTTCTCATGCCTCCACAGACACCCACAGAGCCTCCTTGCCTAATGTTCAGACCTGTGTTCACCCGAGCTATGAAATCCTCATCTCCCACATGCACATCTGAATTTTGTGTGTAAGCTTCCTGCGCTGGGGCTCAGAAGCCAGGCTGCCTGGAGATCCCACCTGGCCTCATGCCGAGCAGAGCCCGTGGCCCAGCCAGTATTATTTGTTCAATATCCTGGTTACAGTAAGGGCAGGCTGGCTGAAGCCACGAGTGCCAGGACCCATGAACATGGCAGGTAAAAGGCCTTTAGAGAGTCGTGCACGTTCCCTGTGCCTGGCACTTGTCAGAGAAGCTGTTAGCTTGCCTTACAGCCAGGATATGCAAGCAGGGAAGCAAAGTGGGCAGCAGGGGAATCTGCTTTCCAATCCAGCACAGGGTCTTTGCTGCACAGCACCCTATATGCAGCTTTAGCATGAGGAAAGGTCTCTTGCAACGCAGTGCCTAGCACACACACTGGAATCGACCTTGAAGTGACGACGGAAACTGTAATCTTTACAAAGATTCATCTTTACAAGAAAAGTATTTTGCCGAAAGCAATGTGAGAAATGATCTGAGGAGTGCCTAAAAAACACCTGTGTTCCCTAGAATCACCTGCCATTCACCAAAATAGCTTTGGTAACAATATGGCTGTGTCAGCATACAGCTGGGTCAACATAAAACTAAGTTTACAGTCTCTGTGCTTCTTCCTGTGCCACCAAAACACCCACCTATTTCTTTCAAGTTCTAATTCTCAAAGCAGTGTGGTTCTAGCTACAATCAAAATATTTCTCTAAACTTATGAGCTTATTTTTCTTTTTCTAAAAACTCTCAAAGTTGCAATAACAACTCATTTTCTGCAAAAAAACTCACTCAGAAAATACAACTGCAGAAGCAAAATGCAAGAGGATTTAATGGAGTATCCAGCTGTGTCTCATTTTAAAGTCACTGTTTATTTAGCAGAAAAAAATAACTTAGTTACCAAATGATTTCATGTCACACTCAGAAAAAGCAGTTTGGGACTGCTACGCTGCTGCTTGGACTATCCAACTTCTCACCTATAAAAGCCATGCAGTTTCTCACTTCTTGTGCCATTGGAGGAAACAAAATAAAAAACTTCTTTTTTCAGGGAATTCCTTAGATGTTTCTTACCTTGAAAGCACTAAAAATTCCAGGGGCAGTGTACGAAATGCAGTAGCCCATAAACATTGGGTCATGAAGTAAATCATCAGCCACTCCAGCAGCAAGTGGAAAGTCTACGTCTTTTTTTGACCCTTGCTCACAACCTGTCCTTCCTGCTACCCTGAAGACTGTGGTAAATTGCATTGCCAAACATCATGTACAATTCCAAACAAAGACATTGATCTATAAAATCATCCATTAAATTATCTTCAGCAATTAAAAAAAAAAAAAAAGGTGAATTCACTGGAATTTCCCTTGGGTCTGTTTGGATTTAACCCTAATGCTTTGGTTAACCTATCTCAGAGTTCCCCCAGGTTTCCTCAGTATTATGCATGGACCCAAAGAAGCTCTGGCCAAATGTTGTGAAGCCCTTATTTGCACATGGTAGTGCTGCTGCACCAAGCTTTCCTTAGGCTGGCTCTGCAGGTAAGTTACTATTATGATATTCGAAAAGAAAAAATGTACGAGGACAAAAAAAGAGAAAAGTCATTCCCACACCAGCCATGGGCTTTCTGCAGCACAGGTACACAACATCTGATTTGCCATCTGACACAGCTAAGGGAGAGGAAACCTCTGGCAGAGGAGATGAGGCTTTGGGGAACTCATTCCAATATAAACTGCTCCCAGCCGCAGTCTCCACAACCCCATGAGAGGTTTCACTTCCTCAGTTGCATCAAGGACCCATCTGTGGCTGTGTGCAGAGGTTGGCAGCCTCCACAGGCAAAGGAGGGAATACACACATGGGAAGCAAACAAACTGGTTGTAGCCAACAAACTGGTTGCCATTTAACAGTCCCATCAAAATAGTCTTCCATAGGCAAGATGACTTCCCAGCACCAGCTGCCATCTGGAAAAACAGATGTCCTGCATGCACAGTGTCAGTTATAAAATCTTATGATGAAAGCAGGATGCAATTCAGCTTGCACCCTACCTGCTTTGAAGAAGGCTCCTAGCAGAAGTTTAGTTTTCAGAGCACCCCGCTGGAGCTCTGTGGCAGTCCGCAGGTCTCAGTCACCAAGAGAGGCTGGTATTTGTACAACCCAGGTAGGCCACAGCCTTTCTGTTTCCCAAAAAACGTAAGCTGAATTCCAGCTTACTTCAGAACCAAATATCAGTTCATTCTCAAATGAACTGAAGGCTTTTCCTTTCCTTTTGTAACATACTAGAACAAAGAATATTTAGCAGGCAAATATTTTTCTTTGCCTAGAAAAATCTTCTAAAATTCCTATAGAACTTGGGTTGATGATGAAATATAAAACAGAGATTTTCCCTTTCAGAAAAGGGACGTAGACACCTCAACATTTTCTAAATGCATGACAAGCAACTCACCTTTGTAGATAACACTGATGACACTGGAACAAACAAATCAAGTCATCCATATCAATCTTACAGGCTTCATAAGCTAAGTTTCGGATAAAAGGGATTTCACAAAGCAGAGATCTAAGTTGATGAAGCCTTTTTAATATCAGATATCTTTTCTTAACAGCTTGGAACATCTCCAGCTCTCTTATCCAACATACTATGAGGCATCTTAAAACATGCTCTATTAGAGAAAGCTATCTGAATGCACCTTCTAGCATCCTCAAAGGATTGCTGCAGGTCAGCATCTGCCTAAAACTCTATGTCTTCCTGGCTCTTTTTTTTTCTTTTTTTTTCTTTTTCTTTCTTT
>JAVCKT010027864.1:17648-29253 GCA_032273925.1 Rhynchotus rufescens | reverse complement strand
TTTTTTTTATTTTTCTTTTTTTTTTGTTTTTCTTTGTTTTTTTTTTTTTTTTTTTTTTTTTAATTTCTCTGTCCTTTTCCTGCTTTGGGCTAGTTAAGAATATGCTCATTTCTCAAAAAGAGCAATATGATTTTGAAGCCCCTGTGGGCATTGGAAAGACCCTTCAGTCCAGCCTCTGCCACTCAGAATTACAGTCCTAACCACGGTTCACTCACAGTCAAGAGGATACAGATTGAGAGTGGCATTCCCTCTCTTCTGTCACATCAAACCACTCAGCCTCACACCACTGCAGAACACTTCTGGCAGAAAGATTCACCCCATTTGAACTGAAGATTTCTAGGTTTCGAATTTGACCACCAAAAGTTGCCTTTTTATCCCTTCTCTCTTTAACCAGGGCCCTTTCCAACAGGTATTTCTCTTCTAGTTAGGTTTCAGTTCCTGCTGCTTCTCCACATCCTTTTGACCTGTGGATGTTGCCCCGTTGGCAGCTTTTCCATGCAGAGAGGACTTCTGGTGATTTATTTACAAACCTCTCTCTACTCCTGGTTTCTCCTTGCCCTTAATTTTGGCCATTCTCGGACATTGTTTTCTGGCTGTGTGAATCTGAGAGGGTCATATTCTGCCCTTTCATGTGCTTTTTCCATCTCTCTTTCCTATAGCCCCGTCAGCAACACGTTATTCAGATCCATACAGCTGGGGTCATGTAAACGCTCATGATCCCTTCCCCAAACTACACTCATAGCACTCTCTCTGCTGCTCTTCCTACTGCTGTTTCTTCATACACAACATCTTTTTCTATCATGCTCAACAGCAAAAATATCCCTTGTTTTGATTAAGAGCAGCAAACAGGAGATCAATTTGGAAATGCTTGTTTCTAACAGTACCCCAGTCTCTTATTCTTTTTCCATCTACTCACTGCTGCTTCATCCATTGGCCTTGTGAAGGAAAGAAGAACTAGTAGGGGAGGAAGCAGAGGTCCTCTCTAATCTTCAAAAACAGTATGAATTAAGTTGAATAAATAAATTTATAATAAAAATCACCATAGGGTCTTCATACATGAGAAAAAAGACATAAAAGACCCTGAGATAACCAAGGACATTAACACAACTATATGGCTTCTAGAGAATGATGGTGTATATTCAGCCCAACTGAAGGCAGATAATAAGGTGTCACACATCCATGCTTTTTCAGGCATTGCTCTTCAACTGTTCCTTTTTGTTTTATGGCTCCAGGCACAATCATTTTATAATTCATGAAAAATTAGAAGTTGTATATACATATATATATATAAAATATACACATTATATATATGTTTATATATATAAACATGCTCACTTTCATTTTAGTTGCTCTCTAAATGTGGGGACCAGCGAGGTACTCCTCAGGTGCAAGTTCTCAGTCCAAGTTTTGCCTCAGAATTTTGGACTGCACTTAAGGATGTGGTCAGACGCATACTGGCCCACAGCAAAACAGAGTGGAGAGAGCATGAGAGGAAGAAGATTCTACAGTCCAATGCTTTCCATAAAGCTGCTGAAGAAACAGTGGCTTCTGGGGGACACGTTTGACATGAAATGCCATCTTTCCTACTTTTAACCCAACACCTTTTACATAGCGGGAAACCAGGCCTCCGCTTGCTTCAGACTTTGTTCCAGGCCTTCTCTGGTTTTACAATGGAATTAACAGAAATTCCTATGTGTGTCAATGAACTCTAGTACTTGTGTTGGAGATGATAAACTCTGAGTAGCTCAACACCAGAATAGAGCAAGGAGGAACAAAATAAAACACGGGCTTGTTTGTGATTCCCTTAGGCCTGAAAAGGAGCAAACAGGAGAAGGCCACACTCCCCAGCAGAAGGAGATGGTTTCATAAAAAAGCTCAAAACGTCAACTAGACTCTGAAGCACTGAGCATGAAGAGTTATATGTGCAGTGCAAAATGCACACCAAGTATGAGGAGGCAACAAGTTTACAGAGATTGGCACAAAACGTGCATGATGTCAAAGCCTGAAAATCACTCGAGTGACAGATTTTAAGTGACAACTAGCTAATAGTAGCATTTTCTCCCCCCCACCAAAATGCAAGCTGCTATCTTTCCAAGGATAATTTCCTTAACTAGCTGTTTTCATGTAAGTGGTGTCTACCTACCATAAGATGGGGGCGGTAATTTATGCCAGGGCTTTTTACTAAGTACTTTAAGTGGCTTTAAATGCAAAACTAAAAACTGCTCAGGCTTTCTAATTTGCTTTCTATTTTGCAGCATGCAACTGTTTATTCATAACACATTTGACAGAAAGAATTTCAGGAATGCAAACAGAATTATGACACTATGGGAGCTGAGTATCTCCGTGGGGAAAGCGTTTCTCCAGGTTTGACTTTTGATCGGTGCAAAACACTCAGGAAAGAAAAAATATCATGGCAAAGAAGGTCCTTCTTTTGCTTGCTTTTTAGCTATAATAAAAAGGACAAAAACAGAAAGAGAGAGAGAGAGATGGCAGATACATTGAAAATCTGCAGCGTAGATAATCAAACCCTTTATTGTCTAAGTTACATTAGACTTGCAACACCATAAAAACCTGGTAAGAAGAAGAAACAGTAGATTGGTAGAGGTAGTAGAAAGTCCCTGTAACAGTCATAAAGGGGCTTTACAGGAGTGTGTCATGCCAAAAAATTATCACGTTGTTTAAAAGAGCTGATCAAAGCCCATTGACTAAATAAATAAGGAACACAACTCATTTTAAATACTATGGCCTAACTAAAATAACAAATCAATAAGATACAATGAGAAAGAAGAAAAAAGAAATCATGGGATTCATTTCTGAAAACAGCTGGTCTTTAAGGTTGGCTTTCCCCCACTCACTCTTATTTCTTGTTTAATTAACTGAAAATCTCATTTCTGTGCTATACACAGCATATAATTATTTAAACTGATTTCCCCTACTGTTGTTCTTCATGTAGCTAAATTATGATTGTAAACTTTGCTGATTAGTACCCTGGCAATGGCAGTGACAGCACTAGCTTCTCTGTCAGATATTCTGGAAAAAAAAAAAAGCTCCAAAAAACAGCTTTTGGCTTCAAATATTAACCGATTTCCTAAAATATTCTAAGAAAAAAAAGAGATTTTTTTTTTTAAAAAAGGGAGAAATTACAAATGTACACTACACTTGCATGCCATTTTGGGTACAGAAGAGTTTTTAATAACTAAAACACAAAACAAATAGGCTAAGCAACTAGCTTTTGTGCATTCCTGAACTCTTGCCTTTACTTCCTCTCATGGAAAATATGACTCAGAAAAGCAACAAAACAAAAACAAAAAATGAAAAAAAGAGCTAGTGCAAACCCCAAAAGATGATCAATCATAAGCAACACAGCAAAATATTTCTTTTTCTCCTTTTTCTTTTTCTTGTTTTTTGGTGTACAATGGAATGTGTCTATGCGACCTCCCTCAAGATAACTTCACAAAACAGTTAATTACAGTCACTCGTAAGTATTTGCACAGACATTCCTAACTACACCAGGATTTACAGAGAATTCTGGTAGACATCTGGTGTAGTAGCATAAGGAAAAGCTAGTAAAAAAATACATAGGAAAGTTAAATTGCATTGCTGCAAGTGTTGCAAAGTAACAAAAATTGTCAAGTAATTTAAAACAAGTAACAAGTTCTATCCTGAATTAATCACTGACTAGATTTTATTAAAAAAAAACCACCCCCCCAACTGTTAGAACAGAAAGATCACGCTTTTTTATTAAAACAAATCTTTGTGTAAGAAGCCCATTTCTACAAAAACAGCACTATTTAATTTCTGTATTAAGTAAACTGTTGCTCTCACCTGTATTAAAGGTTAGCATCATTTCTGTACATGTAAAATTATTGCTTTTTTGAAAAATATATTTAGCATGCTAGGGTTTTTAATCCATTTCCTGCCTTTACAAAATGTTACAATTAAAAAAAAAACTAGTAAAGCTTTTGCAAAAATTTTCACAGAACATTTTCTTTCAAGGCAGCAGGTAACTTTTGATAATGCATAAAATTATATGTGCAAAATCTGAAACTCTCAGAAATATTACCATCACACATAGTGTCACAGCAATAAGAAAAGAAAATATTTATATCTGTGGAATACATTTTTAATTGCTTACACTGCACGGTTTAACAACCTGTTATGTGCCACAACCCCACCTTGAAAACTTGCAGTTAGAGAGTTACTGTAGAAGAGGTATATAAAGCTTTTTTTTGCCTTTTTTTCCCCCCAAACACCACCAGTAATCACCAAGTACAAGACATGACACATTATAGGAACAGTAACCTGCCCCCACAAAAGAAGGTACTCGTCTTTCTGAGCACATCACCAGGCCCAGAGAGGATCAGCAGCCAAGCGAGATGCCGGAGCTTGTGATACCTCAAGGGCCCAGGTCTGCCTGAACTTGTTCAGTGACTCCTTTTTCTGCTATAAACATCCAGATCAGCTGGATGTTTAAACAGCTGAGCAGTATTTTTCGATGTTTTCTACACGTGAAGACTTCCTTTGTGATCAGGTCGAAGAAAGTAGCCCTGTTACAAAAAAGGTCCTGAGAGTAAAACACAGAAACCTGTTTTTCTTAGTGTTCAACTAGCTGTTCTTTTCCAAAGCAGAAGAGAAGCTTTGCCGTGGAAGTGTTTCCATTTCCATATTCACATACTATCAATGGTGCGCAGTCAAGAACAAGAGCACTAGAAATGCAAGTGGTCCCCAAACTGTAATGAAACAAACCATTGCAGAAATGACGGTCTTTCTCTCCTTAGTCCCTTTAATCCTTCATCAAGCATTGCTTTTTCAGCACCGAATGCCACCTTTTCCCCACAACCCCCCTATTCTTCCTCTTTTTTATTTTTTTTTTAATTTGCTTTTCAGCCTGACAGGCAGTGGCAGTTTCATTAATTAATACTTCTCCGGCCCTCGAATCCACCGCTGTTTTTCCAATGTATCAAACAGTCACTGCGAGCATCAGGGAGGTTTTTGTTACAGTGCTTAACTTCTTCATGCTGTCCAAATCACATAAAGTTTAATTTTTCCAGTGTCTCAAACTTCTCCTGATTAATATAGATGCCTTGCGCTGCCACAGTGCTTGCCAACTCCACTGTTTATTATAAAGGAAATAAGGAACCAGGGGACTGATTAGTACGTCAATTTATATATATCTCGCGTAGCATCTTCATTTATTTTAACGTGATTAACAGTGCAGAGGCAATGCCCCTCGTGGCGGGGCACGGAGCGCTGCCGCCTGCGGTCCCACGGAGCGACGCCGCTCCGGACGCGGCTCCGGAGCGCCGGGAGCGCCGACGGGGACCCGCCACCGCCGCCCCTGCAGCCCGGCCCTAGGTCCCCTTCCGCAGAGGCACCGTGTGGACGACGTCTGCGCTGGGATGGTCTCTCCCCTAGGAAAGAAAGCGAGCAGGAAAGATGATAAATAGGAGAGCTCTATTTTTTTTGGCCTCCTTTCCCTTTGCACCTCTGCTCCAAACAACCCCCCCGCCCCCAGTCTCTTTGAGGCATTAGTCACCTTATATCTTCCTTGTGTGTCTTAATTGCACATTAATTTTCACCTGACACACCACACAGATCATCCAGAGCATTCTAAATATATATTTTTTAATAGTGATCTCCACCGAGAGCAAAGCAGAGCAGGCCCCTCTGAACTGCTGGACGGACTGGAACAGCACGGAGTGGTGTGCGAAGGAGCAATTGCGCAAAGGTTACGAACGCTGAGGGAGGGAAGGAGGCCTCCAAAAAAGCAGAATTCCGCGTTAGCCGAAAGGGATTCGTGACCAGATCACAATCTTAAAAAGACTGAAGTTTGAGGCCACAGTGACAGCTAAAAGAAGAAAACCCCCAAATCTTGCACAGGTCTGTCAAAAGCTAGGAAGTAGAGTTCCCCTCCCCGCCCCCATTCACTTGTCATCTCCCTTTTATTTATTTTTTTAGCCAATTTCCATGAATAATTACTGTGTTGAAAAAAACAGAAGGGATATGCTAAAAATCAAGTGAAATTGAAGATAAAATCATGAATAAGTGGGAGCCTGCAGCTTCTGGGAGAGGCTTTAAAATGACATTTAGAACATCACTGTCGGAACAATGCAGTTTACAATCCTGATCCTAAAACAACATGGCAAGATTAATCTTACATAAATGCATTATCCTTAAGCTACGGTCTTGATGAAGTGAAACAGACCATTTTAAATTAATGCAACATAAAATACGGCACCCATGTAAAATCCAAGCAAGTTTCAAGCTGTGCCTATGGCAGCCCTAGAAACAGCTGAAGAAAGCCCAGCTCTGGTTGACATAATGTATTAAGTGCATCTCTTTTGTTAATAGATTTAGAAAATTCCTAATTAAACCTGGCCCAAGATTCATGACATTTACCAGTCAAAGTTTGCTTTAAGTCGGAAAGATTTGCAACAAAATTAAAGAAAAAAAAAGCCTCTGTACAGACCGCAGTATATTTGAAATGTAGCAAACAGTAACTGAATGAGAGATGTGATAAAACTTCCTTAGTTGGATGCTGAATTTCCTGCAGTAAACTCGGGAAGATGCTTTACATTTTTGCACGGCTGCGTCGAGATGGAGCCGCGATCCCGCGAGGGGACATTTGTCACCGCCACCTCCCTGCCGCCCGGCTCCGTGGGACACAGTCCCAGCGCCGCTTTTCCCGGGAAAAAACAAGTGGAGGGACCGTCATCCCACCAGGAAAGGCGCCTGAGACCTGGCTGAGTAGACAGTGCTCCCTCATGTGCATCTCCTCAGCATCTTCTCTGCTCCAAATGGGACCGAAATTTCATTTTCCAGCAGAAAACTGAAGCCTACTGCTGACCACCTGGCTTAAAAATACACGGGTGTGCAAGCCCACATTTGAACCGCCTCGCAGGCACCTGTACTGCTTTTCTTCCTGAAGTGAAAATTCACCCCTTTGAAAAGCAGGTTTTCTTCATTTTAAGAATTTCACAGGGGGAAAAAAGAAAAAAAAAGAAAGGCACAGCTGTTCTAGTAAATAAAACATAGCGCTCCCATGCCAAAACTGCTTCCATGTTGAATTCTGGGGGATTTTAGCAGTTAACTGGAAAAAAAGGCGGGGGGGGGTTCACTTACAGCATTTTAATGTACTAGAAACGGATTAACACGTGTCATTTAAATAAACAGTAGTGACCAGCTTGGAGCACGGACACTTTTGTGGTTTATAGGCGAGGCGAAAAGGCTGGGACAAGAGCTAGAGCTGCTAGTCCTGTCCACAGGGCTTGTAACTAACACATATACAGTACCTACATATATATTGCTCCAATTCCAGGACAGCCGCTTCCAGGATGCCTTGATTGTTTGCATTGTAATCTCCATATGTATGAACGAGACAAATTAGGTTGCCATTTATTTGTTCATTATCTATTATTTTGATTAATGGAATTCTTGTTCTCAGAATAACTATTTAAAAATAACATTTGCAATAATGAGGACTGAACTATTAATCATGATCTTTAAAAGAAACTCCGCAAGAAAGTGGGGCGAGATGCTTCATATAAACAAGTGTCATAAACAGGACTTCTAACTGACAGTGTTAACATCTAAAAAAGAAAAAAAAAATTCAAAACAACCAGAAACCAATGGTTTAAAAATCCTTTTACCATTTTTCCCTTCCTTTTTCCCTCTCTCCCCAGCTAGAAGAAAAGCCAGTACTGCAGCTGGACTATATGAACATTAAAGGTAATGGATGTCCTCAGCCTTCCCCCAAGCCCCTTCACAACCTGTATAGTGTCTTCCTGATGGTTCTTTGCAGTCTGTCTATTCCCTAAATTCTGACCATTTACATTCATGTTATCTCAGCACTGAACATTACAAAAATATTTTTGAATTGATACTCTGAGGAGAACGAGGGCTTATGGCTCTGCTTTCTTAATGAAGATTGTATACAGCTCTCCTAACAAACTGTCCTGCTGTCTCTTTTCAGTGCAGGAGCTTCCAGAACTGCACCATTTACATTTTGTTTTCACTTAAAAACAGTGCCTGATGTAAGAAGATTCTGATGTAAGAAGAGCTTCAGTTTGAGATACTCTGAATATCAATAGTTATTTTTCTCCAGAGCTCTAGCTTTTAATTGCTTTTTTTTTTCCAAGTAAAGGGGTGGGTTTTTTTCTTTTTTTTTTAAGAGGAAAAGGTTGGAAGCTTTGTTTTTTTCTGATTGCTTCACTTGCACAAGAAGTGTATCCAAACAGAAAACTCTTTATTTCTTTGATTCCAGCACTGTAAAGGGACTTTATCTACATATAATCCTAAGTGATCAGAAGTTATAAGCCTAAAATGAGAAGCTTTCACTGCTGCTAACCAGTAAATCACAGCCTTTCGAAAGTCCCATCACTTGTCCTTTATGAACTTTAGAACACATTGCTCAACAAAGCAGAGAGAGAGGTTGAACTAATACTCCTGAAATAGGCCAAGTCTGCATGTTTCTAAAAATGTAACGCAAGGCACATGTGCCAGAAATTGCTACCGCTGCTGTTACCATTTGGTACAAGCAGAGCACAGGGCTCTTCCCTGTGCCACTGGATGCACCTGGGAGTTTGGCTTCCAGCTGCAGAAGCAGGTAACTCCTCGGGGAATGCAGAATTCTGCTCCGTGGCTTTGAGATCCACGCAGTCACAGGGACCCTTCCAAAAAGGAGCCAGCGTTTGTCTTCTACGGCATAAGCAATTCAAGTGCTTCCAGAATTCATGCTTGCTAAATCAGGGCTTTGGATGCTACTTCATGTATTCCAAATGAAGATACATATTCATTGTGGATAAGCAAGCTTAATTATGGATATATTGGGATATTTAGCATTTATAAAAATATTCAGAATATTCAGTACATCTAATATGGCACGATTTCAAGAGAATCTGCATGTCTCTGCACAGATTGTATTGACTTGGGGTATATAATGAGCATTTTTGTCCTTCAGAAATAGACTAGGAAATATTCTAGAGCTCAAAGGAAATGCATTTGATGGAAAGAGTTTTTCTTTTTTAAGAATATTCAAGTGGAAGTAAGGGGAGGGTAGAAAACACCACTGTAAAGCAGATAACCATCTTATTTCCTTTTTTTGTCTCCATTCCATTGATGATGACCATAAAACACAAAATACTTCAGTCTGTTGCTATATTATCAAAGTTGGATGTGTAAAGTCTTCTTTACACACCCCTATATGTGGCCTAGTTTATGGTGCTGCTGAACACCTGCATCTCCTGCTGGTGGTTCATTGCCCTAAATGAGGCTTCCTATTTAGATATCTAAATATAGATTTAGCTGGCTCGTTTTTGAAAAAGCCTGATTATAGACCTTATTTTTAACACGTTGGATTTAAATTACTCCGTGAGAAAACAGCTGTATAACGTAGACTTGTAAGCTACTACGCCGGGGAATTTTAAAAGCTTTATCTAATGTTTTAATAAGGGAAACCTTTGGAGGAGACCTTCTCTTGACTGCTGAAGGAAATGGGGGAGCTGTGAAATACTAATGCTAATATTTTTACTCTTTAACAGACTACTCAAGGGAACATATTTTACCTGTAAGGAGGAAACATTATGCAAAGCAAATCACATCCACTTAATGTAAAAATACCCTTCATTCGAGAGCTACCAGCCGTGGTAGCTGCTGTTCCTTGCTGGGAGCGTGTGCGTGGCACCTGCGTTACTTGAACTGACTTTGCACTGTAAACTCTCATGAACAGACCTGTCCCCAATTAAGAAATGAAATGAAGACACGGAGTGACAATGTTTTAAGTGGGAAATAGTTATGTTACTAGAATGCTGCAGGCACTGTTCCCAGTGTGAGCTAATTTCTGTGCTGCTAAAGGCCCCTGCAGTCGCAGGTAGGAAGGAGAGCGTTCCCTTTGTAAAAGGCAGGGACTGTGCGGAGCCTTCTGGGGCAGCACAAAGCCTGTGTGCTAAGGGAACAAGAAAAACAGCAGCTGACTGAATAATTTTAATTGACACAGACACTGACAAACTGAGACAAAGGCTGAAATTAAAGAACGAACAAGACAAAGGAAGGAAACAATCTCCTGGATCCTACTGCAACTTCTGTGAAAGAAATGCTGATTGGCAAGAGAGGAAGCAATTCATGAACCTCCATCCAGGAGGCTGAGATTGAGGAGCTGCATTGAGAGATGTTGTGCTTTAATCAAATTCTTTGAAGACACATTGACACGGCCTGAGACTGCAACACGAAACTAAGTCTGCTGTGGAAGAGGTTAGCCAATAAATTCTGGCACAGTGGCAGTTTACAAAGACAGGATTATGAGTAAATTTGTTGTGCAGTAATATAACCTGAATTATAAAAAGACTCCAACTGAGTTGTCACATCTCTCTTTGGACAGATACGGCCATTTCAGAATTCTCTGGAAACGTTTTTCCAATTTTGACCTTACATTGTCTTTCAGGGGGCCAAAGCCCAAGAAATGCTTCACCCTGCCATATCCTTTTACCAGGAAGGATGTCCTGGCACCATTTTATTCAATAAGTATCAAAAAGAGCTCTCTTTATGGGAGAGACAATTGCAGTCTCACTCTCCAGTTCTCCAACTGTACCATAAACTTTCCTGGTAGTGCCCCACAAGCACAAAACAAAGAGCTCCCACATCAACAACTGAAGGGCTGTCTCACCTTTGCAATAGAGAAGTTGCATTTCAGTGGGAAAGGTCAGAAAATACTGATTCCACTCTACTACCTCAGTTATGAAAACAAATTTAAAGGCAGGGCCTAAAGCTGTGTTTTCAGTAGGTAGCACTACCTTATTTGAAGAAGGAGGAAAAACACTGATATTATTTTTCTCAAGTTTCTCATGTAAATTCATTGTCATTAAAGATGACACCCTGACAGCACAAAAGCAAGAAACGCCAGCACAGTCCAGGCAACAGCAGTACATTCCACCACACTCTAGTCTGAAAAGCATCCTTGGAAAAATTCAGGGTTCAAAACCATTTGAGGCTTCACTTCCCTTACTGTTGCTAACAAAAATACCTATTGATATTGGGCTTTGCAATTCTTTAAAAACTGGAAAATGGGCTGGGACTCAAACTCATGCCGCTCATGGTAAAGTCACACTCACTGCTTTAAGTCACGATATATAACGAAGCCCCAGATGTTAAAGTGTGATAGAGAGAGTTGTAGGCCACTCCTATGTCCCAATGCAACACTGGATATTCCTGTAGGAAAGGCTGGGTCTCCTGAGTCATTTCAGGGCATCCCAGGAGAAGAAGAAAGTAAAGCTTGGAGAAAGGCTGCTTGGAGTCTCTACGAAGGACAGAGCACACAAGTTGAGCAAGGCAGTGGCATCTGCAGAAGATGCCTAAGGAGCAGCTCCCAGATCTCATGAAGGCTCTGGCTTGGGCTGGCACCAAGCTGCATTCTCTAAGGCATAGCCAAAATCATCTGCACTTGTTTAGTAAGAGACTGGAGCACAGGAGAAGTGTGATAGTAAAAAAGTAATAAAAAACATAGATGGAAGGCATCTCAAAGATACTTGAGGCACTCCACAGAATCACAGAATATTCAAGGTTGGAAGGGACCTCTAGAGATCATCTAGTCCAACCTTCCCGCTCAAGCAGG